>CATOUR010000621.1:0-56277 GCA_951848785.1 Callosobruchus maculatus | reverse complement strand
ATCCTGCAGCTCAGCAATCCGCTTCTCTGCTGCTCCAAGCGCTCTGCCCAGCTCACCATTCTTCTTCTCCAGCGATTCAATTCGGTCAGCCTGCTGGTTGATTGTGGTTGTCCTGTGCTGACCATGCTTTGTCTTTGGCTTCCAGTTCATCCAGCAGTGCCAGCACGCGTTTAGCTAGCCAGCATTTCTCTTCGTCACCGTATGGGTTATTGGCTATTTCTTTAATGCGGTCAGTGCCAATATCGCCACCGTCAGCGCGGTACGCCTGTATATTGGGTGTCATGCTCTCGTACTCCCGAGTGATTTTGTGAATTTGGTAGCCGCGCCAGTTCTTGCGGCAAATCTCTGTGATGCTGGGTAGCTCGCGCGCCACCAGCATTGGCTTGATTCTTGTTTCCCCGCCTGGCCGCATCCTGAATACTGGGTGACCGCGTTGGCCAACGTTCTTAACAGCACCAGCTGACTCCAAGTGCTCAAGCATGCGGCTTGCCTTTTTGCTTGAGCAGCCCAGCAAACGGCACACCTTACGTGGGGTGATCTCCCGTCGCGTTGAATAGCCCGGACGATCGCCAAAGATTAGCGCTGGCCATCACGTCCCCCTGCAGCTGAGGTTTGAGCAACCGTCATAGTCATAGGGATTGAGGTTGCCATGAGATACGGCCGCAGCTGGGGCAATTCCAACGAACCTTACCTGAAGCGCTACGGCGGGCGGTTTTGAAGCTTCAGCCACTTAGGCATACGAAGACCCAGGCGCTTTGGATTCATCTTCCGACGGTCGAGGAGGTGGATGTTGAAGGTACGGCGTTTGACTGCAGCTACGAGGTGATATGGGAGCCATACAACGCCCTCGCTAGACTTCACCGGGAACGGGTAATGAACGTAGGCTTTACTGAAGTCGGTAGTAGGGCGCTCGGTACCGGCGAGCCAATACACATCATTTCCGTCCCATTCCCCTTTCAGGAAGGCCACGTATTGACTACAGCCTTCTTCTTCCACCGTCTCATGCGGAATTAGCTGGTGGTCTACGTGCCAAACGGCCAGAGCATCTACGCACTCAGCTGAGATAGGCTGATCGATACTCCTTCCTTTCTCCCAGTTGTTTTGCGCTTCGCTCAGTGTGTAGACATGGGCGGCATCGATATCGCTACTGTAGCCATGGCCATCTTGCGATGGAATGAAGCATTCGTGCCCACAGTTTCACGCAAGCACATCATGTAAAAACGCTGCTGCATACTGATTCCCTCAGTTATTGAAGTTGATTCACGCCATGCTCGATGGCAAAGTCGAATATCTGGTTAGCGAGAACATACAGACGCTTGCCGTGTGGCGGCTTCCCATCCCCTGACGTCCTTAGCGGCGTCGTGGGCACATTTATCGCAAAGGGGCACACACCAACGATCGTGTTCGTTTAAACCGCGTGCGCGGTACATGAAGGGGCGATTAACCTCACCAGAGCAACCTACACAGGGGCGAGAGACGATAAACCGGCGATAGGCTGCGCTTTTTCCCAACTGGATTTTTGGTCTGGCCATGTAGAGCAAGCCGGAATCTTCATCAACTTCGATTTCTGTAATCTTGTCCGCCAGCTGCTCCACCAGCTCATTGACTCCATAGGTCCAAACGATATCGGATTCACGCATGGTGCCTGTCGGGAACTCTTCTACTGGCTTGCATAGGGCGATGCGTCCAGCTTCTTGGGGTAGCTGGTCTTTGAATCCGCGACGCAGTGCCCAAAACGTTAGTTCGATAAGACTAATGTCACGGCCGGGCTCCAGCCTCATTTCGCTGTTCGCCCATGACATGATCCAGTTGGCTCTATTTCGCTGCAAAACTTCATTGAGGCGGTTATAGCCCCGCATCAAATATTCATTGTCGTGATACCAGCACAAACGCACAGCAGAGCCGTTGTGAAATGCGTAGTTAGTTTGTTATCACAATCCTCCGGGCTTTCTGCCTGGCAGGTATGCACACTGCGTTGCACCCAGTCCATAACAGAGGGTTGACCGCCAAGCGGAGTCGAATACGCGTTCACTTTCAAAAAATGGCTTTAGCGTTTCATTGGCCACCAGCGAGTAGTTCAGATCGACAAACCCCGTCAGGAGTGTCTTTTCCCTGCTCTTTTGCAATGGGGTTAACAGAAACTGTTCAGCGCTCTTAATCATGTTGCTGGTGGCTGAGTCCACCCGAGAACACAGCAACGCCGGTTCTTTTTGTACGAAGGGGGTGATGATTGCACTCATATTTAACTCGGCTTCAATTTGTTCCGGTTAAAAATATAATGTGTTAGAAAATCACTTTCAATAGTTGAGAGGAAATAAATATGCACGACGTGCGCAGAAGGGGCCATCCGGAGCTCCCGGATGGTTTTGAGGCGGATAGTTAAGGTTGTAGGTTTACCTTAATCGCAAAAACTTTCACCGGGTCGGGGCCGAAATGCTCATGTGTGATGACCTTAATTTCATAACCGTTATACGGAACAACAATCCGCTTGCTGAGGTCATCACGCTTTGGGTAGCCCCGGGTAATGATCAGGTGGTCATAGTTGCGTTGTTTAAATCCCGACATCAACCGATTAATCCAGTAAGGACTAACAAGGCGGTATTCTTCCACCTTCTCCCCTGTTTGCATTGCGTCAAAATAAACCCCCTTAACGGCTAACTGGAGGGTCGGACATTAATCTTCACCCCACTCATCACAGTAAGCCGCTACCGGTGTTTTTCCTGCCTCGTAGTCTTCTCGCCAGGCATCTGCATCAGCCGCGCTTCCACCACGTAAATCAGCGTAATCCATCAGTTGTTCGTGCCACTCATCAAAGGTGGCTGTGTATTTAGTCGACGCGAAATCTGCAATATATGAGTCTCCTATTAAGCAACGTTGAAGAGAGAACCGTCGTATTTTGCCGTGCTACTAACCTCAAACACCCCATTGCAACGTGCCCGCGTCCTGAGATTAACCACATCTTTATGTTTGAACTGCTCGCCGCGAACATCATTGAGTCGGGAGGCAGATAAGAAGGCCGGTCGCTTGCAATGAGGGCAGATACAAGCCACCTCACCTTCAACGCGACTAACTAAGTTCGTGGTTAAAACTGTTTGCTGGGTGTTCATCGTAGTTTTCCTTTAATTAGCGAGCGCGGCCATAACCAATACATACAGTTCAAAACACGCCTCTACCGCAGACAGGCTATAGATCAACTCCAGCTGATACAGCGAGGCTCCTGCGAGACTGTTTAGAAAGGCATGGATTGCTATGAGCATGGCTAACCCTCTGTTCGAATCGGATCGAAATCATATCAAATTATCTTTATGTTAGAAAATCTATTTTTAATATTTGGATTCTGATCCATCATATCGGTCTGAATATTGATAACCGGGATAAGGATATTGGCAGAGCAAAACGCAGTGGGAAAAACAGAGAGAAAAGCAGCGCTGCGAAAATGAAACTCAAGCTTTCAGATCCTGCCTGGCAGGCACAGCAACAAGAAAAAAAGCGAGAGCAGCTGCAGATAGAGCTTGAAGAGACACAGGGAGAAAATTGCCAGCCCGGAATATAGGGATAAGTGTCGGGAGAAGTTGCAGCTACAGCAAGACAAGGCACGCGAGAAAGCTAGGGAAAAGGCGTCCATTCAGACGCAAGCTATATCGTCCCCGCGTCGTTCTTCTTCGCGAGGTCTGAAAGGTCGATCGCCCACAGCAGAGAGAAGCGCTACCAGGAAGCGATCGCAAAGCTTCCATGTGCTGCATGTGCGCTGCACGGAGTATATAGCCCAGTTATTGTCCTACACCATATTGATGGTCGTACCGCGCCAGACGCACATAAGAAGGTGCTTCCCTCTATGTAATTGGCATCACCAGTACGCCGCGCCAATAGAGATGAGGCACAAACACCCTTGGCTTTGTCCCGGTTCATGCAGATGGGATTACCGGCGGCAAGAGTGAGTTTACTCGCCTTAATGCTTCTGAAGCTGCATTGCTGGCTATCGTTTATAATCAATGCAATTTTCTAACATAAAATATTGACCGGTGTATTTTATGTGTGTACATTGTGCATATTGGCGATGCAATAAAGTTTTATGCCAATAAATTAGGAACATCGGGAAGACAATAACCATTCACTTGCGTATCATTGTGCGCTCGTGACGTGGTTAAGGAGGCGAAAGCCCCCGGTTGTAGGCTTCCCGGTGTTCCAGCCTTAACCATGTCACACTTAGCCCTGGAACGTTAGGTGGTGACTTCTGGAACAACAGGAGCCACAATGAATATCTTCGCAAATACCCAATCGGACAAACGTCCACCGACCTGGATCTTCGCCGCGCAGACCTCGCATGCAGAAAGAGATCAAGCCCCAGACCTTTCATATCGAAGCTGAAACTGAGCGTGAAGCGCGCCGCTTGCTGGCCCCTACTCACATCTGTTTTTTCGCTGGCTGTATTCGTCACTGATTTTGTTGCTGGTGGCGCTCCACCAGCTCATATGGAGTTAAGCTGATGGTTGTTAGATATCTCACGGTTCGACATTAAGAACAGCACTGGTGGCTGCTACGACTGGACGGCTACGTTGGGTAAAGATCATGTGTCCGGCGCACTGAATGAAGTGAAGCAGAAAGTTATGGCCTATGCCTGCAAATTAGCGCAGCGCCCTACCCGGAAGAGAAAGACCGCCTGACGCTGGCCCTACTATCGAAATAAGCCGCCATCTCTGGCGGCTTTTTTACATCCATTTTACTCGGCTTGTTGACGCTCTAGGGAAGATTGCTTGTTGGGTTGCTGCCGGAGAATGATTTAAAGGTGCCGCACTTCTCTGTTTTAACATCTCGCAACGCGTTGCCGTCAGCATCTTGCCATTGGTGAGATAGTGTCATTCCACCGCTGAGCAGGAATATCGAGAGAATAAAGCGTATAGGTTCCCCCCATTTCAGCGAACTCTTGGAAAAAGTAACTACTTACATCGGATTCAGTTTGCTTCTTGGGATAGTCCATTTTGTTGCCGTTTAGGAAGATGGCGCCAGGGTATATTTTTGATGTTGAAATTTACCGCATTCAACGGCCAAGTTTGCAGCTGTCTGAACACTCCTCCCAACGGCGGCGTGATCCTCCTTACCTGCCGCTTTATCAAATAATGACCTGTCGCCAGTACGCATCATGCTCTGGCTAACAAGAAAATCCTGCCCCTCCGGGAACGACGCCAGTCCACTGAATGGCAGAAGAACATCACCCAGGCCAGCGCGCTGGTATGCGATACCGTAGTCCTTAGCAATCCTTGAAATGGTGTCCTGAGTGGAATAGCCGATCGCTGTGATCGCCTGATCCGTTAAGGTGAGCGGAGAACGCCATCACGCAGAATTCCTTAGCGCCCTGCAGCGGCCCTACCGGCTTTAATGGAACGTTATTTGATGAACAGAATTCCAGAATCTGGGGTTGTGTATAGTCGCCGGGGATTTTGTTGAGAACCAGCCTCCCGGCGTGCGGGTTTGCCGGTAACGCTTTGAGCAAAAAGAGGTAGCTGAAAATGCACCAAATAGCACCGATGCAGAAAGCGCAACAGAAGTTTTATTCTCATTATTAGAGCCTTATCGTTGTTTTGTAAGGCTGCATAGTATCAATTCAATTGCAGAAAAAGAGATCAATCCACCCTAATATTTCTCGTTATATCAGTACCTTGGCCCATATGTAACTGAAACAGGAAAAGAACATAAAACAATTTTTCTAACGAAAGTATTTGATATCAATTTCACAAACTAACAATACTTCACCCGCGCTAAGGTTCCCGTTGAGGGTTCTTTTGACGACTAACTTTCTGCCGAAGCGCGGTTGGGAGCCTAGCGCCGAAACAAGCCGCCTTAGAGCGGCTTTTTTTTGTGTCTGATACCGGGGGGTTTATGGAACAGATCGCGATATTCAGCCTTACCACCAGCAAACCACAGCTGATGACGGCAGTATTTAAAGAAGGTGCGCTGCTGATTAACGAAGTAAAGCCGTTGGCTATCTCAGCGCGCGAGCAGAAAGAAAAAATTCCTGCGGCGATACGTAAGTTAAGAGAAAAAAGATTCAAGGTGCTGGTGGATGAAATCACTCCCACAGTTTTCAGCGGGCACCGGTGCCAGCCAGGTAACGCTTAAAACACGGCATTTAGACGGAAGAGCGGCAATCATCGTTGGCATGGAGCGTTACAGGGAGTTGAAGCTTCAGCGCATGCTCTCGCTACCAAAAGGACTCAAAGGCTCATTTGAAATACCTGATTCCATCGTCGATATCGAATTTAATGGCAATGGAGAAGAGGTCTATCGCGTCAACTGGCAAGATATCCGTCCAGAACACATCCTGATGATCCTTTGCTGCTTCGCGACCGTGTATCACAACGTGGCCAGCGCGGATTACGTAAGCCAGATGACAGGTGTAACCATTGAACAAGAAGAGCCTGGGCTGCTCGCTTCCTTCTTATCCCTCATTGGCCATGAACAGAAAAAGGCCGCCACATCGCAGCCAAAATCACTTGCCGGCCGACGCATAGATGACGATACGTACATCCTATAAAATCACAGACTACTGACAATTAGGGCCGCATTCTGCAGTCTTTTTGCATTCAGGGGGATAAGTGAGCTATACCCGACTCGATGACCGATATGTTGAAGATGACGTTCTCCGCGCCCTACTCCACCAGGAGCTGATTGCCCGCGTCAGCCAACGTCGATCTGACAATTTTGAGTACACGATAAAGATTGATGAAATCTACCGATCTGATCTGGCAGCCTACCGTGCCTATGGAAATGCAGACCTACGCTGGGTATTCCGCGTGCTAGTGGGTCATGAATCTGAAATGGAAGAAATGCCTGCGGGTAAAACGCTCATTCTTCCCGATCAGGCATGGATACGTAACCGCATCCGTGACTTCGCAGGCAACGCGCCGGAGTTAAGCAATGGCTGAATTCCTCAAAAATGACAATGGCCGCTATATCACTGATGGGCTATCACCAAAGGCATTCAATAAGGTATTCGACCTGATACGCAAGGAGCAGACGCGCAAGCGTCCGCTCTGCCCATCGGACATTAACCCCTGGCAGGCTCAAGAACCGGTCTATTGATGACATCCTGAAGCTGGGGAAAAAGAAAGAAGGCACGTTTTTTCACACTCGATGACCTGAAGGGATTTGAAAAAGCAGCGTGGCAAGACGCGGGAGAAGTTCGATAATAAAACCGCTGGTATCACTTATGCGCAGCTCGTGGCTTCCAGCCAGGCCCATAGATATTAAGCGTGCAATAACGCTGTAGACGACGGATCAGGCATTAAGCGTGCGGTTCCGCTGTCTCTCAAGCACAACGTGATCAATATCCGCGTTGAGGCTTCTGATAAATCGGCCCACCAGCACCACTTGGTCAAGTTCCGTTTTGAGGAATGGGATTCAGCTGGTGGAGGACATCGCAGAAGACGAGAAGGCCGGGATCAAGGTTACGAAGGCTCTTTGCGCTGGTCGAGTGTCGTTCGATTGCGATTGCGGCCGCCACCAGTATTGGTATCGCTATATTGCTACGGCGGGTAATTTCGCGCTGGCACCGCCGAAAGAGTACGCCTACCCCAAAATTAAAAACCCCAAGTTACAGGGGTGTAGCGTGTAAGCATGTTATCCACTCCCTCACGCGGTTGCCAGTCGTCCAGCTGGCAACTGAGTATTGCCCGTGCCATGCAGAAAGCGGCGACACAGATTGCCTTTGGCGATGATAAGCGCCGCACCACACAGCACTTCAGCAAAACAGATGAGAAAGAATTTAGCCGTAACCGTAACGCTAAAACGAACGTTGCCGCGGCTAAGCGCGAGTGGGATATCTACCAAAAAACGCCAGGCCGGCGCTGAGCTCAAAGCTTACTAAGGGCTCTGGGAAGATAGAACAGCTCCGGGACCGCCAGCTCACCAGGCCAGAAAACTCTCTGATACTCAGAAAAAGCGTGCCGCCGAGAAGGAGGCAGAATTACAGAAAGAGAAAGAGAAGAATAAGATGCTGAAGCAGCAATTAGCAGATCAGTTCGCGCTGAAGAAGCAGTCGTTATTGACGCTCTGGTGATGGCTGGAACATCACCGACGCAAGCGGAAAAGATGTTTATGGAATATATAAAAAAAGGGTGGCGCATGATACGCCACATATTATTATTCATTTGCAGTTGTAGTTATTTCACCTTCTGGCTCTTCAAAGTAAATATTCTTAATGTTCTCAAGAAGTTTATTTACCCTACCTACTATTGTTGTATCTCTGTAAAAATCAGTTTCCTCAACCAACATGAGAAATTCCGCAAAATCCTCTGGAGTTTTCAACGCCCCTTTTGTTTCATAAAAATCAACAAATGCTTTAATGCCAAAAAACAACTGTTTTCTATTCTCCTGAAGCTGGGTGTTTTTCTCTGATATGGTTTCGTTTTGCATTTCTAATAGCTTGATTCTATTTAAAAGACTCTCCGCCTTATTTGTTTTTGTAACAAGCTTGATTCGCAAGTCTTGAAATTCATCTTCGACCTCAAGATCAGCTTTTCTATCTGCACGCCTAATTTTAGCAAACCTTTTTGCCGTAACCCTTGAAATCCAATAGGTTACAAAAGGAGTCAAAGCCGATGGCAAGGGTGCCAAATAGGATTGGCAGCCGAAATGTGCAAACCAAGGCGAAAGCATGTAGCCGAACCACATTTGGCTTGTGAAGATAATAGATAATGTATAAAAAACATCTTCACTTGCTTTGAATAGAATTAATATCTCCTGCCAGTTTACCAACAGGAAAGAAACTAAAATATAAAAATCATATTTTATTGAAAATTTTATCTTTTATTGCTTCTGACAGAGACTGGTTTGGACTAAGAGCCTCTTCATTCCCTGGCTTTACTACTTCGTCTGACATGGAAGCTTCCTTACAAATGAAATTAACCATAACTAAATCACCTGATGGTGATTTAGTTATATCTTTCGGTTATAGGAACCACTCAGGTTTAACACCAAAGCGCGCGGAAAGCGCTTTTATGTGAGTGATAGTCAAAGAGCGCTGCCCTGACAAGATTTGACTGACTAATGATTTTAGATCCGATCTCATCCTTAAGGTCTGAATAAGACAGCTTGTGCTGGTCAATCAGGGTACGCAGAAGTGCAACGCCGACTGGCATTTCAGCGATAGCTTTGTTGAACTCAGCGAAACGAGGGCTGTTATCTTCATAATCGGCAATCTTACTCGCCAGGAAGTCAATAAGTGGGTTCTCGTCGTCGTTCTCGATCAGATAATCCACCAGCTCCATCGCTTCGCGGTAATCGCTCTCGGAAGAACTGCCCCCCAGGAAGGGGACAGCCGCTACGAGTTGTTTGGTTGCTTCAATGGCTTTTGCAGTGTCGGGTAATCATTCTTTGTTCTCCCTGTAATAGCGGGTCAACTTGTCGTAATCAGCGTGGGTTGCGATGTGCTTCACGTAGAAGCGCTTATTCACGAAATTGATATAGGCGATAACCCTCAAGTTGTTGCCCCCTACATCCAAAACCCACCACTTATTCCTGTACTTAAAATTATCCAGGCTCTGGTATCAGAGTTCGCATCTCAGCTGGAGAAGAGAAGTCCGTCTCGCGCACTAAGCGGTACAGCGCCCGAATGGCTAACGAATCGTTGGGATATCGCTTTGCCGCTTCCTCAAAAGGCTCTTTTGAAATTACGTGCATCTTGCGGTCGTTCCATCCGTTTACATTATGTGAACATCATAGCATCGACCTTTGCCGTTTACAATATGTGAACGCTACCTTTGCATTTCACAATCTCGCCAAAATCCCTACTTAACCTGAATAGAGTGGACCTTGAGGGCATATGGGCCGTTTTGATGCGTGGCTAACCGACGAGTTAAGCCAAAAGCAGGAGGAACCAGAAAATGACAGCACCCAGGCAGAAAACGACAACGCCGACAGAAGAAAATACGGGAAGTGTCTCAGAAGAAAATCCTGAGCACTCCATCTCGTTCAGCAACCTGGAAGCGTCCACCTCCTCCTTGGGTGTTGCTCCTGATGATAATGGTGATCTCGCTGGTGGTTATGGCGAAACAGATGACAATGAGCCTGATGTAGCATCTCTTCCCGCTTCTCTGGCAGCTCGTGAGCAAAATACCAAACTCAAGACCCGATTCAATGGTCACAAGCAGTTTAATGATCAGATCCGTGCAGACTGGATGCTGGTTATTGAAAGCAGTCCTGACTCATTCCAGGGCACTTATTTATCGCCCTGATGTTGGGACGTATGGCGTCATAGACGACGAAAGCGGCACTGAGTCCTTCACCGAAATCGACAATAACCAACGGCCGCTGACATACCAAGAACCTGACATCGTGTACGTGCTGGATAACCCGGATGGACGCGAGTCTTTCCGCGCAGTTGATGGTGATGGTGAACAGGACGGATTAACGGATGACGTTCTGGTATTGCGTATAGCAGCCAATAACGTGCCCGTAGGCTCCATTCTGGAATGGAATGAGGAAATGGCCAACGGTACCGCCCGGCGCTGGTGGTATGTGCATCGTATCTTCAGCTATGGCACTCAGCACGTAGGATCGCTGTATTACTGTATCCCGGCCCGCAATTTCGACAGCACAAATGGGGGTCACGTCCAATGAGTGATAAAAGCAAGCTCCTATCCAGAACCGGTGAGTGGAAGGTCAGCAAAACAGGTAAGCAGCAGACCACGGATTTGACGCGGTAGACGATGCCCTGGCCACTCTGATCAGCAAAGCATTCGATAATGTGCTGCTGGTGGAGACCACGCCCGGTTGAAAAACGTTTTCAGTCATTCCTATCACGTCCAGCTGCGGAACGGATTTACGTGGGCCGCTTCGATAGCGTAATAGAATGCCTTAAAGCTATCCGCCGGGCTAATGCAGGGCAAGGGAGAAAGCCTGATGATCTGCAGTTAACCGGGACGCGTTACCGCTTATCAATATCTCTCGCTCGATGGATATCAACTATGACAACACCGATCAGCAGGTAGATCGCCGTATCGGTTCATCATTTAGCGATCCTGATGATGGCAGGCCACTGGCCAGCCTGGAATTCATGCAGGCGATCATCACCTATGACGTCACTATCATGGCCACCGATAAAGACACTCTAGGGCTGATGTGCAACTCCCTGGCGCAAGCATTCGACTATTAATGTCTACTCAGTTCGAAGCCAATACAAAGCTTGTCCGCGTGCCAGTACCGCTGATCTGTTCTTTGCAAGACGCAAAAGAAATAGGATTCTCTGATGTCTCTGCTCCGCTGCCGAAGAGCGTATTTACGCCGCTCAAGCACCAATCTCAGTGCTGGCTGATGTCATTACCGCCTTTGAATTAGATGCCACCCGCGTAGTGACAGAAACGACGCTGGCAGTGGGGGTAAATCATGGCGCAAGAACTCCACCAGCTGTTTCTGCAATCAGTCATGATCAACGACAACAAAGTACCGCAGAGAGTGGATTGTTGCAACCGTATATGTCGAGAAAGCAAGCCTCAAAGCCCCTCTGCTGAAAATCGAAGTGCGTGATGCTACTGGTACCGTTGTTGATGACTGGAAAGCGAAATACGGAGCAGCATTAATCGCTGAAATGGGTGATCCGCAGGGTGAGGAAACAGCTTTTAAGACCGCGTTTTTCATTACTTCTGCGACCCAATCATCGGACATTGTGACGATAATAGCGGTTGAGCGAAGACGTCCGGCGATTTAAGATTCCTTCCCCTCGCACTAATCTGCATACGAACAAAAACACCGAACGAAATCTTCAAAAGCTACATAGGTGCGTTGAAACTGGCGACCGGCACGCAAAAGCGCTCTGTTACGTACCATCTTAATGCCGGTCAAAAGCCATCTAAGATGCTGGCAGAGATGGCCCGTGATAAAGGCTCATTATGTTGGACGTGCCGGAGGGAATTCTTCTTCTCATCCCTCGCGGACCTGATGAAGCAGAAACCAGCGTTCACTTATGAGGCTAATTGTAGTGGTCAACTAATATTGGCCACCGCATTAGACTGTAAGTAGTACAGTCGCTCAGATTCGTTTGGCGTCAGACCGCCGTTATACCAGTGAGGCCGGATGGCACTGTAATAACTCGTGATATAGCGGATTATCGCCCTCTGGGCCTCGCTGAAGCTGTTGTATCCCTTCGTCGGCACCCATTCTGTCTTCAGGCTCCGGAAGAACCGCTCCATAGGCGCGTTATCCCAGCAGTTACCCCGGCGACTCATACTCTGCTTTATCCGACAGCGCCACAGGGCCTGCCGATATTTACGGCTGGTATAGTGACTGCCCTGGTCGCTGTGGAACATTACGCCTGTTGGCCGACTCGCGTAGCTCCCAGGCCATCTGCAACGCTTTGACCGTCAGTGCCGAGTCCGGCGACGTCGACATCGCCCAGCCTACCGGTTTACGGGCGAACAGGTCCAGCACCACCGCCAGGTAAGCCCAGCATTTACCCGTCCAGATATAGGTCACATCGCCGCACCAGACCTGGTCCGGCGCGGTAACCGCGAACTGACGATCGAGATGGTTCGGTATTTCAACGTGTTCGTTTCCGCCGCGTTTGTATTTGTGTGCCGGTACCTGGCAACTGGCGATATCCAGCTCTTTCATCAGCTTGCCGGCCAACCAGCGCCCCATTTTGACGCCAGAGTCCCTGCTGACGATGGTAGCTATGCTTCGGGCGCCGGCAGAGCCGCCGCTGGCGTTCCAGGCCTCCATGACCTGGCTGCGTCTGACCACACGCTCGCCATCGGGCTCATTCGCTGAAGCCTGCCAGTGCCTGTAGCTGCTGCGATGGACGTCAAAAGTCTGGCACAACACAGCGACCGAATATCGCGCTCTCAGCCTGTCGACTACCGTGAACCGTTGAGTGCGTCCGACATTAAGAGCGCCGTAGCCTTTTTTAGGATTTCGTTCTCCATTTCAAGGCGTTGAACCTTTTTCTTCATTTCGCGCAGCTCGAGCTGTTCGGGCGTCAGAGGGAGCCCGGCGGGAGTTTTACCCTGGCGCTCAAGTCGCAGCTTATTAACCCAACGGGTGATTGCCGAATGGCTGACATTAACCGCTTCAGCGGCCTTAACGTAGGTATAGCCGTGGTCGACAACCAGTTTTGCTGCTTCGAGCTTAAATTCTGCCGTGAAATGTTTTGCCATTGGGTCACCTGTGGTGTTGGGGAGGTGAGAATATCACCTTCCGATCAGGTGGCCAGTATCAGTGTGCCACTACAGATGGTAACTGCGTCAGTGTTTCTCCAATTGGAGCATGTAAAGAGCTTGCAAAGACTGCCTCAGCTGCACCTTCTGCCTCTGATGCCGATTGTGCTGCCGAGTTTGCAGAAGCCGCTGCCTGACCTGCAGATGCGGTAGCACCATTTTGAGCTGTAAGCGCTGCCTGAGCTGAGTCGCTTGCCTGAGCTGCAGACGCCTCTGCTTGAGCGGCATAATCTGGTGCGTTCTCCAGTTTATCTGCATAGACTTTAGCTTGCGCAGCAGCAACTTCTGCTACAGAGGCGTATCGTTTTGCACTATTAGTATCTGAGATGGACATTTAATACCCCGATTTATATTCCAATGGCCAGCCATCTAACAGAGGTTGCGCTCGCAGCTCCGCTTTGGATTGCTCTTCCATAAAGAGAAAGGCTCGTTAGGTTATTTATTGTCAGGCCTACTGAGTTAGCCTGACTCCCCCCTGAATCTGTTGCCGTAGCAGAAAACACTTGTGAGCTAAATGGGATCGGATAATTAACCGTAACTCCAGACGTTCCTGTATTGGCATTGCCCCATTGGATGATTAATCCGCTCGGAAGTTTTTGATATCCACTCGATTGAAGACTGGCGGAAAATAGAGTCATGTCAGGAATATTTCCGGACGCGCTACCTACGTTTCTCTGAGAAGCAGTGCCGAAATCTCGAGTGATATTTATGCCGTCGCAATAGAGCTTCTCGGTTGTTCCGGTTGCCGCTGTAATGCCAGTTCCCGATGCTGTCCTGCACGTAATGGTGAATGCACCCGTGCAGTTATTTACCACTGTCCATGAAGCCATCCATGCTGGGAAAATGAGGGCAATATTGCTGGTCAGCGTGCCAGTAAGTACGATCCTTTCTTTTGCCGCCTGCAGTGAACTCAAAGTGACGTTGGTTGCCGCAAGTCCGGTGATGGTAGTTACGCCATAGTTATCCAATGGCACCCAGCCGGTGCTCGCACCAGTAAGGGATTCAGGCGAAGTAGAGTTGCCATCATTTAGGTTCAACCATTTCCCAGACTGCTGAGAGTTCAGAAGCACGGCACCTTTCGGGTATCCCGAGATGGCGGTGGCAAAGTCGCTGTTGAACGGATAGCTCATGCCTGCATCTGCCCATTGTTCTTTCACGCTTAAGGCATACAGAATACCGTTCATGTCCTTACCGGATGGAGGAAGGCCGCCTGCGCTTAATGGCTGCATTGTGATTGGCGGAAAACCTTTATCGAATGTGGCAACGCCGTTGTTATCCGTTGAGGTGCTTGAGTCCGTAGGGATGGTGTTTTTCAGGCCATTAAGGCCAAAGGCTTTAAGAATCCGTGCCGGGATATCTGTGAAGTTCATGTCATACCTGCTGAACAATGTTAACAGTTACCCCTATTGGGGCAGGAAGCGCGCCAGAGCTTTGCACTATCGCCAGTTCTACTGTTGAAAGCTGAAATTCGAATACGTAACTCATGACCATTTCGCCGTCATTTCTGACGTAGCAACGTCCGCTCTCACCAAACATGAAAGTCAGTAATTTATTGAGCTGTGGGATGGTGCAGTCAGAGATGTTTGCCGCTGCCTTCATCATGATTAGCTTGCGATAAGCATCATTCGTGAGAGTTACGGTCGAGGTGAGAAGCTCGCCGGAGTAAAAAGGCGCCTGGTTAAAAGGTTGAGGATCATCAACAACCGGAGGCTCTGAAGATGCTTCGTTGAAGCCGAAATAAATCTGATTTTCTGTCACCGTCAGCTGCCTGCTGACAACCACGATTTTTCCCCATACGTCCAGACCGTAGGTGTCTGCCGTCTCGATATTCCATATCACGTCATAGAAATCATCGAGAAAGCCTTCGATACCTACGGCTTCATTGAACGAATAAATCAGGGATTTGAGTTTCGGGCTGTCGGCATATTGCGTCAGGATGGTATCCGCGACGTTTATCATGCCAGTGTCACCGAGATGTTAGATGCGTCCAGTGTTGGCACTTCATCAATGCCAAAGGATGCAGATGTTTGATATGTCGTTCCGTCACGGCTGATAGTGATGCTGAAGATATCTACGTTGTCACTATCAATGGCCTGAACACCGGCGTAGTACCGTCCTGCATAAATGGTTGAGCCAATACGTGCTCTTGTTCCGCCATCCTCGACATTGAAAGAGCTAAGGATGGCGGTTCTAACTCTGTCAACGATGTCACCAGGAAGGGCGTTATTGTCTGCCAGTTCTACCTTGAAATAGACGCTTACCGCTGATGGTGTCTGCCACTTGATATCGTATTCAGGGTAAGGCTGAACGTAGTTAACATCGTCCACCACTGTGTATGTGGTGTTGCCTACCATTGGCGGGCCGGGGGGTAACTTCTGCCAGATTGCCTTTGCGATATCTGCAGATGCGCCTCCGTACACGCACACGTAAAGCGAATGTGGCTCCAGAGATACGTTTGTGAAGCCCTTCGTTACCGTCAGACTGGTATTGTTCTGGGTCACATATGCGTCAGTAACACCGCTGACTGCCAGCACGTTCGCGTACACAGCCCCAAGCTGATTGTTGGAGTTACCGGCTACAGACTGCTTGCGGCGATACTCAAAGTTTGCCCGGCTTTCAACTTCATTACCCAGCACCCCAGCGGTGGCATTGGTAATGCCAGACCATCCCTGTATTGCGCGGTAAATCGTGTTTAAAGCACCAATTGGGCAGGCGATAGGACCTGACGCCTGATTCTGGAAAACGACATCGACTGAGCCAGAGGGGGAAATGACAGCGTCAGCCAGTGAGTAGTAAAGGTAACCGCTGGTATCCTGAGCAATGCTGTTTGCCGGGATAACCGTTCCCACAAGGCCGGTGCAGGTCGCCGTCACCGTGGTGCCAATTGCTGCGATACGGTCAATGAAGTAAATCTGCCCGATCGCATCCTGCATGCGCCCTTCTGCAAAGTCAGGGTTAATCTGGTTAACCAGCCATGCCAGATTGTCATTCTTGTCTCCGATGATTGCCGTGTCGCTCATGGCAATCTGTCCCTGCGGAGTCGTCAGACTCTTACTCATCCCTCCGCCCATGGCGGTATCAAGGTCAGTTAATCGCCCGTTGAGAATGTCTATCTCATCAGGAACGGCAATGCCGGTAGCGGAAAACGTGACAGAGGGGACGGCTGTGCTAACTGTTACTTCAGCCATTTGTTACCTCAGAATTGGATTGTGGTCTGAACGTTGTTTGTGTCTGTTATTGTCATGACGCCGGATGCAAGGCGATCTGCTTTGCCAACCGTGGTGGTGCAGAATGCTGACTGAACGTATGGGAGTTTTTTGGCCTCAGTTGCCATCTTGGTATTGATGAGCTGAGTGCCAGGCCAGTGACCGAGAATGCGCTCGTAATACGGAATCCCCAGCGTGGTGTCGTACCAGGGCTCACCGAGGAATGTTGAGCACGCGCACGCTACGTCCTGTGCTACTGCGTATGGGTTGGCAGTAATAGCCATGCTTCCGGTGTCGTCCAGCGTGATATCCCACTGGCCTGTCAAAAGCAGTGATTTGGTGAGCATGTAAACTCCAGGCAATAAAAAACCCGCCGAAGCGGGTTAGTGTTTTGTCTATCTGGATATGTATTTATCCGGATGCGCTAAGCAGTCATTTATGTATCCACTGGAATAGGCTTTAGCAAAGGACTCGTCGTTTTGATAGCGCATAGAAAACTGTGCGGATGATGGGTTACCAGAAGACATTGCGATCATGCGCTTTGTTTCTGCAGCATCTATACCCTGCCAATTCCCTGAATCCATCGCTTCTCTCTCAAATTCAGATGCGTCGTTCCTGGAATACGCATTGCCTGCGAGTTGCACATAAACGTTGTAGCGCATGCTCTGGTAGCATGTGTCTCTCAATGAATCTCCGTTTGCTGACGCGCAAACTGATGTCAATGCAAGGCATGTCATTAATAATTTCACTTTACCAATCATCATTGCGGCCCATCAGTGGTTGAACCTCCTGATTCTACACCACCATGTTTATGCGTACTGAGATGGATTCCGTTTCCTGTGACTTCACCGGCAGCAGTAATATCACCACCGAATGTCGCATTACCACCGAAGCTACCAGAGCCCTGAGTAAGCTGTCCGTTTGCCTCAATGATGGGGGCGTTCAGAGATATTTTGTCATCAGCATTGATTACAACAGTGTTCCCATTAACCTGGACAACCAGAGGCGAGACAATATCTATCCCGTCATTTGCGAACTTCACATACTGGCTTGGCTCTGCATTCAGCACACCGCCTAGATAGATGGCATCAGAATAGCTGTGCGTGCGATTTGAACCTGGCAATGCGGATTGCTTTGTCTTCTTAACTGCCGTGATATCACGATCGCAAATGGCAATCAGGCCAATATCTCCCTCCACAGGAGGCATAATCACCGCGCTGGCACCACGCTGAAGCCTCCAGACCGGAACGCCGTGAATCACCGAGTTCGGAATGAGATCTCCGCCTCCTGTGAACCCCTCCACCATTGGCTTCACTGAGACGATTTCTCCGGATTCATTAACCGAAGTTACGATCGCCAGTGTGATGAATGATTTCCCCATCAGAAACTGATGCATCAGGAATTGCTGTGAGTTAGCATCAGTTGCTGTGTCCTGAGGCCGGGTAGTAAATAAATTCATTACTGCCTCACTGTAAGCTGTCCGATTGATGCCCAGACGATGGTTGCCCACGGAGCGCCTTCAGTCCATGTCGAAAGATGGTGAATTGCCGACTGCACCGTATAAACCCCGCTACCGTTCGGCAGTGAGGTTTCTATCTGCACCTTGCGGCCCCGCAAAATCAGATCGCTGTACTGGCACTGGAAGTTAATCCCGTAGTTACTGAATACCGGGTATCCAATTAAGCCGTGCTCTGGTGATATGAGAGGTATCGTATCGTCGATGCTTCCACCCTGCGGCCAGATGTAAATAGCCCCAAGTCGGAAATCAATCTCAATACCGGCCGCATGAGCGCACTGCTGAATCTGCGCTATCGGGTTGCCTTCGAAGTAAGGATTCTCAAGCTTCGCCATAACTCCGTTGTTAACCACCGTATAGCCAATGCTTGCTGCTATTGTCGTGATAATTTCAGCAACGCTTGCAATGCCTTCTTTTGAGAAAGGCGGCGCAGTAATTGACTGGTCGAACCCTGTAGAAAAGGCACTGATTATCAGTGGTGCGTCTGGCATCTGGTTAAGGTCGGCAAAGCAGTTAGTGATAGAGCCAAAGAATACCGGTCTGTCATCTGCCCACACCTTCATCATGTTCTGCTTAGCGCCGTTTAACTGGATGCCCTTGTAACTCAGCAGAGCCATGTTTTCGATGCTCAGTCCAAACACCCTTGCTTCCAGTGTAGTTCCTGATATGCCGCCGTAAGCGCCTATCTCTATTTCCGCCTTGATGTTGTCGATGGTCAGAATGTTATTTCCTGACTCGTCGAAAGCACCGTCTTTAAGCGTGAACTGAAATTTCAGCGTTCTCTTTTTATAGGTCATGCTGCCATCTCATCTGCTGTGGCATAGAACAGCTTGAATCGCGTCCCAAGCTCGTCATAAACAGGGTCCAGGCTTCCTTTGGTATCAGCGAAGAAAAGCTCACCTTTGAAGCCAAGATAGGGATAGCGGACTATCTTGTTGCAGTTATGGCAAAGCACACCTTGAGCTATCCACAAATTATCTAATCCAACGTCGATAAACAGCCCTGTAGAGCGCTGTACGATGCGCAGGGTGACTGACTGGCCATCAAGGTTAACACTGACTTCCTGAGCCTTGAGTGGCTTGAGAGAAATGTTCTGCATCAGGATAACCTCGCTACCAGTTCATCCACCGTTGTCGCAAGGTTTTTGATAGCCGATGTTGTCGCCCCATTGATGGCGCTTGTCGCACCTGAAGTTGCATTGCTAACGGCATTCGTTACGGACGTGGCTACTGTTGTAGCGGCACTGGATACTGACTCTTTCAGGCCAGTTAACGCGCCTTTGACATCTTCAAGAGTTGAGTTGGTGGCTGTTGAGTTTGCCTTCTCCGTAACGACGCTGGCTGCCTTGCTTGTGCCGTTTGATGTGGTGTTGCTGTTTGCTGTGGTACTTGTGAGGGTGACTTCAGCTTCCTGCAACACAGCCTGAAAAATGGCTTCCACCGTCAGAAGGGTCACATCGCGATCTGATGTCCGGTAATTGTATCGAACAAGGTCGTAGTCTTCGTATGTCGTGTCAGGTGTTTCAATGTCGTACACCTGCGCCTCAGCAACCATCGCATCCAGCGCCGCCAGCATGTCTGAGCGACTCGTCAGTGTGAAGTTGGTCAGGTTGGGGATGCTACCGCTAAATCCCGTCCATCCTTCCAGCGTAAACAGCACCCGGATAATTGGTGGGCGCTTTACCTTGTTAAAGCTACTGTAAGAGCCCTGCTCAATTGGGGCCGATACCACTGAAGCATCTGCCCCATACTCAATCCCCAGAAAAGACGAGGGAGACAATGCCCTTAAGCCTGACTTCAGGTAAATCCCGTAACCAGGCGAAAGGGTACTGTTGATAATGGAAAAGATGTTGCCGCTGTTTATCGCGCTGAGTAGCGTTGTTTCGTTCAGTGAAAAGGCCATATTATCCCTGCCCTGACATCGCTGGATTCACCAGGCGGTTTCTCTGAAGGTTTCTCTGGATATCAGCACCAAGTGCATTGGCATTGCCTGCTGATGTCTGCATGTCAATTTTGCCGATGTTGATGTTGGTCTGGCTTCCGGATGCCGCTGGCATGTTGCGAGATGCAGATGAACCCGCACCTAACTGAATTCCGCCCATGATGTCAGATGAGCTGATGTATCCCTTTCCGTTCTCATGGTCGACAATGCCCTTCATCAATCTGGCAATTGTCGCTGTGTCTCCTGAATCCAGAACCTCGTTAGCACCTTTTCCTGTTGCTTTGGTGAGCGCAGAAATATAGGCGTCGACGTTGTTATTGTCTGATGCAGGGGCATAGGTTTTGACGATTGAGGAAAGGGTGTTTATGCCGCGCTTGAAGTACAGCTGAAGTTGCTTATAAAGCGCTGCAACACCATGCTGCATTGACTCGAACACCGCAAATCGACCGCCTTCACCGCCTTCAAGTGTCGCTCCAGCCTGCCCTGCATAGTTCAGGTTTCCTGGGTTGTTATTTCTGATTCCGCGAGGTGCTGACTTGTAACCATCGCCACGGGGAAGCTCAATGCCTGTTTTGTCAAATATCCAGTCGTGAAGTTGCTTACCCCACTCAGTGGTTGTGTCTGTTCCTGCGCTTCCATTCAGGAAATTGGTAACCGGGTTGTCTGTAAGCCATGAGTATTTCTTTTCAAGCTGCTCTGCGTATTTCTGAAGCTCAACCAGACCGGCAATCATGCTCACTCGGCCAAGTGCTGTGAGAGCGCCTCTGACACCACCAATTGAACTGGTCATGCCTAACAACCATTTTCCACCAACAAACACCAGAAGCAGTTTTAGAGCGTTTTCCAGACCGCCCACAGCATCAACTACTTTGTTGATTTCATCTGCTGTGTCTGAGAAGAATTTGCTGATTTCTGGTCCGTGGGTGCTAATCCATATCCCAAACTTCTCAATCAGAGGAATAAGTTTCTCGATGTATGGAATCAACGCCTCATAGAGCACCTGAGATGCTGCAGCAAAGTTCTGCTTCATCTGTTCCAGACGGCGGTTAAACTCCAGCGCCTTTCTGGTTGCTTCGTCAGTGGCTCTGGATATCTTCGCGAAACGGTCAGCATCCTGAACCAGCGAGCCGTTAGCAAGCCCCTGCTGAGTGGCATTATCAAAGCCAAACATACCACCAAATCTGCGCTGAGCGTCTTTGCTCAACTTGCCCCAGTTGCTGGCAATCTTGCGCATGATTTTTTCGGCGTTGTCGTTCTGGTAATCGAAGTTAGCGCCAGTAGCACCGGCGAATGACGCCAGAGCGCCAAAAAGCGGATCATCCTGACCGCCACCTGTTCGAATGTTTGTCAGCGTCTTCTGGAAGTTTCCCAGCGTTCCGGACATGCGTTCTGCAGTAGAGCCGGCCGCCGCAGCTGCTCTCTCCCAACCATCAAGTGATTTAGCCGAGATATCAAGAGCGCGAGATTCAATCCCCAACCGCATCAGGTCTGATGTCATGTTGGTGATGAAAGTCTTAATGCCCTGCGCCGATAAAGTGACACCTACCAGCGCAAGTAATTCTGTTCGGATTGAGCCAAAAAATGAGGCCGCCCTTTTACCTGCGGCCTCCATGTCTTTAGCTGTCTGGTCAGCATTCTTTCTGGTATCGTCCAGGCCTTTTTTTACTTCTGTCTGGCCTTTCTTGAATCCGGAAGAGTCAAGACCAAGAGTGACTACCAGTGAGTCAATAATCGTTGGCATCAGCCATTCTCCTGAGCCCTGTTGATGACCATTTGGTTGTAATTGTCGACTGTGATTATCTCAAGCCACCACCACATATCCTCTACGCCAAGCGTTGTGCTTAGCTCTGTCAACGAGCATTTACCCGATGAAAGGACCGTCGCTATTGTTTTAGGTACGTTGGCATAGTCGGTCAGGCCAGCAATCTGCTGACCCATTACCGGAGGGATGTCTAACTGGCGGCGGCGGTCAAAAAATCGACATGCAGCTTAAAGACTTCGCTGCGAAGTTTCAGGCGAGTCATAACTTCTTCAGTGTCATCATCAATCAGGTTGCGCTTAACGCTTTGATTGGCTGGGTCTGGAACAGCCTGAACACATTTCATCAGCTCGTCCAGGAGAGGCCGTGCATCCTCTGGAGGGATTTTAGCCACCATTTCGAGGCCGACTTTCGCCATGCCTGCCATACCCATATCTGAAAAGTTATCCGGAAGATTAACGCCGTTTTTAGCCATTGCCAGTCCGGCACGAATTGCCCACCACTCAGCCTGAGTAGCTGACATTTCGCGAATGTAGAAAACCTTCCCATGGTCTCGGCCTTTATCTTCGACGGTGTAGAAAATCTCTTTGCGTGCCATGTTAGTCCTTATGCGTTGTACGCTTCGCCCACAACTGATTCCCAGTTAATCTGGAACGTCATTGCCTGCAGTACGCGTTGCGCATCAGGGATGGCTTTAACGCGCTGCAGGATGCCGTTGGTGAGCGTGAACTTGCGACTAATCGCCGGGAGGATGATTGTTGCGTTGCAGCGGAATACCGCCTTCGAGGTCAGTGACGTTAGCTGCCAGGTTTCGAACAGTTCACGAGATGGGCTGTCTGGCATGATTGTGATCGTCTGCAGATATTCACCGAAAACGAAACCGCCAGAGAGCTTGCCGTCAGCGCCACGGACGGAAACCGCCATTTCTGTATCACCCAGAGCAAACATCGCGTCCGCTGCATACCCCTCAAGCGTTTGAGCGCTGGGGAACAGGTTAGTAACAGTGAGGGCAAAGATTGAATCAGCGCTTGTAATCGTGTTGGACATTTATTGCACCTCAATGCTTGCGAGAGTGATTTTCTGTACGCAACCACCGTCGCAGTACCACAGGGTCATGCTCGGGCTTGTGCGCTCCTGACGCTGCGTAGGAGTGGCGTCTGCAATATACAGGTAGTAACCCTTGGCAATCAGAGATGGAGAGATGTCAGCGCCTACTGCGTTCTGAATCTCTGAAATCTGAGAACTGGACAGTGTTACGCCAGTTCGGATTCCGCCAAAGGTGATACCCTGATTCAGCGTATCGGAGAATGACGCCTCGATGATTGCCTTGCCGCGTGCGTTGTATGGAATACTGCGGTTAGACTGGAAAAGCTCGATAGCATCCTGCATCAGGTTGGCATTCAGCCAAATCTGGAAGCAGAAGGAGTCAAACCACTTGAAGTCACCGGTAATGGTGCCGTCTGCCCAGTAACGGGTATCGTAGTTATTCGCCGTGTACGCGCCGTAGAAGTTGTAGCCGTTGGCAATCAGCGCATCGTAATTAGCTGATGTGGTCACTTCTGGCAGCAGGCCACCAAGTGAGCGGAATTTGAATGGTACGCGGCCTTCCTGACGGTCGAAGTCAAGAGATGCGGCATAACCAATAACGCTCGCTGCGTGAGTCTGGTCACCGAACACCGGTACGACGTTTGAATAGTCGTAAGTGCTGATGATTTTGTACGCTAGCGTGTCGGTTGATCCAGATACCAGAGCTGATTCTTCCAGCGTGAATGGTACGTAGCCGAACCGGTAATTTTGGCCGTTAACCCATGCGGAGAAGTCCAGCGCTTCCTCTTCAGTCGGAGTGAAAGAGGTCGTGAAAATTGCCCAGTTCTGAGAGCTATCAAGCACTGACTGCATCGACGTAGTGACTACTGCAGCATCTGCGCCCTGTGACAACTGAGCGCCGGTAGCGGCTGTCAGTTTCAGCCCAGCGGAAAGTGTTCCTGTTGCGTAGGTAATAGTGCTCGCCGCGCCATCGGTCGCACTGGTGATGATGAAGCGCTTCTGTGTGGTGTCGAACTCTACCGTAACGCTGGAGCCGATACCTGTTTCAATCAGGTCAGCAGCCATAGCAAAGCTTGTTGCTGTGCTCAGGTCGATACTGGCTGAAGTATGTGCAGTACCGTCAACGGTCAGTGTCAGTACGCCGCTCAGCAATTTGAGCTGGTCTAACGTTACGGCCGCCATTGAGCCTGAGCGTAACCACGCCGCAGCATCTTCCGGGTTAAATCGTGCAAACAGCAACGCGCCCGGGGTCTTGGTGGAATTGTCGTAGCCCTGAAAATACACTTCAGCCATGCTGAATTCAGCCGATGCACTACCGAAATAGGCCGCTACGTCTTCTTTGTTTGTGAACGTGATAACACTCCCCACCGGAGCATAAGCGCTGTCGGTAAGGATAAGGCCATTCAGATCAAGCGCCGAACCGCCCGCTGGCAGCACTCCAGGATTGATTTGAATATCTTTGCGTAATGGGATTGCCATTTATGCACTCTCCGGTGGGTATTTTAAATCTGCGGCAATAACGCCGACTGTAATGCTGTCCATGAAGTCCTGGCAGGTGGTAACAGACGGGTTGAATTGCCCGATGAATTCCATCGTCCAGCGGCCTTCGTATTGTTGCTCGCCGTTTATCATCGTTGTCTGATGAGGGTCTGAGCAGTAAAGAGGGGTGATGACATTGCCGTTCTGCCTGAACCATTCACAGGCAAAGTCTGAGCGGATTAGTGTGCCGATGATTGCTGCGTTATCAGCCGCGCTCTCGCCGTAACAATCAATCTGACAAGGCCACTGCGTGCTGCGCTGGTTGAGCTGCTTGCCCTCGCCATACACGCCGTTGTCGTCGTACTTAATGCGGTTGGTAGACAGGCCTATCTGCTTCAGCGGCGTCATAATGATGAAGTCATGAAGCGGCATTGGCGTAAGGTTCTGCTGACCTACCAGCACGTTATCTATGGTGAGCCCCGTGATATCCATCAGAAACGCCTGCAGAGCAATACGCAGGTCAAGCTCGGTGATGTCTACTGTGGCTGTCATGGTGACCTCTGCAGGTTAACAATCACTCGGCACCAGTCAGGCCATAACTCAGGAACTTTCACCACCAACCACTGCTGACCGTTCACAACGAGAATGTCGCCACCCTTTTGATCTGGTCGGTTCACGCCGTTGAAGTTCCCATTCAGATACGCACTTTTCAGGATGCCCTGAATGTTGATGGCATCTACCTGTCGCAGGTCGGTGGAAGATAGCTCCTGCATCTGCACTTCAACATCAACGTTGCTGTACGTCTGCTCTCGCTTTCCACCAGGTAACGTAGTGAATCCGGTATTAATCCGTAACACGCCATTTACGTTGGGGTTTATTGCTCTCGTAGCGCTATTGGCTATGCCTCTCAGGTTCATACGCCATCCTTAATGTCGTAGTCGACGCTGTTTAGCATGTGGGATGTTTCAATGAGTGGCTTAGAGAAGCCCTTTTTGGCGATCGTAACTGGAGATAGAGCAGGCTCCATCAAATCTCTGATTGAGCCCTGCAACTGGCCTTTAATGTGCTCACCCATCATCCCCAGAATCGCTTCTGCGTCATAACCTGTAGCCTCAGCTATTTTCGCAATGTCCTGAGGCCATTCGGGTGACTTTTCGGCGATCATGTTTCGGAAGAATGGGCGTGGCGGCCTGTTCATTGCCGGGTCGCCATATTCGTTGGCTGCAGCTACCATTGGGACAGATTGCCCGTCAGGGTATGTTGCCCCTTCAAGGAATCCCACCCTCAGTGTTTTCCCGTCGCCAAGCTTTTCCGCCAGTTCAGCAAGTTTCGCCTCTAAAGCTGCGCCACCACTAAATGTGGTCATGCTCACCTCCGGGTAACTGGCCTGCGGTAATAATGTCCTGGATAGAATGAAGGTGATGCGCCAGGTGCGTATTTAAACGTCCTGTAAGGAGCGGTAGCCTGCCAGTAAGCAGCGCCGTAAGGTGTCTGTAGATACCACCATGAAGATGGATTTACAGGAACCTCACCAGTTGACACTGATACAGAGCCTTCAGATGCGCTTGCAACCCTGCCGACAACTCCGGATGGCTTCTGACCACCCACACCTGAATTCAGGGCTGCAATGTGCGCCACGAGCATATTCAGATACACCGCACGCACATTTACATCGGTAACAGGACTGCAATCAGTGTTATCAAGGTAGACCGTTGCCTCAACGAAATACGAATTCAGCAGCGTGTCACTTACCGTGTCAAACTCGGGGTAACGCTCACGGAATGCGTTAATGTCGAAAACAACGATCGCCATGATTAACCTCGCGCCTTCATTGCTTCTTCGTCTTTCACCACGCCTTCCATAGGCTTGTCCTGCGGCAGACCTTCAAGCCCAGTTTTCACCTTGGCGTTTTCGGAAGCCTTGGACTGTGCGCTGTTGGTTTTTGCCTGAGCGAATACCAGTTCGCCTTTCGCGTAGCGCTGATTTGCGTGTTGCTTCAACCATTTCTCGAAATAGTCTTTATCAACACCTTCAGTCAGGCCATAACCACCTACCACAGACGAGGAATTTGCCCCATTGATATGGACAACCACACCGTCAACATCAATCAGAAGGCCGTTAGGCAGCTTGCAACCAACAGTAACTACTTCAGCCATTTCTTATGCTCCCAGCATGCTGGCAATTGCCAGAGGTTGACTGTAGTGGCACACTGATACTGGCCACCTGATCGGAAGGTGATATTCTCACCTCCCCAACACCACAGGTGACCCAATGGCAAAACATTTCACGGCAGAATTTAAGCTCGAAGCAGCAAAACTGGTTGTCGACCACGGCTATACCTACGTTAAGGCCGCTGAAGCGGTTAATGTCAGCCATTCGGCAATCACCCGTTGGGTTAATAAGCTGCGACTTGAGCGCCAGGGTAAAACTCCCGCCGGGCTCCCTCTGACGCCCGAACAGCTCGAGCTGCGCGAAATGAAGAAAAAGGTTCAACGCCTTGAAATGGAGAACGAAATCCTAAAAAAGGCTACGGCGCTCTTAATGTCGGACGCACTCAACGGTTCACGGTAGTCGACAGGCTGAGAGCGCGATATTCGGTCGCTGTGTTGTGCCAGACTTTTGACGTCCATCGCAGCAGCTACAGGCACTGGCAGGCTTCAGCGAATGAGCCCGATGGCGAGCGTGTGGTCAGACGCAGCCAGGTCATGGAGGCCTGGAACGCCAGCGGCGGCTCTGCCGGCGCCCGAAGCATAGCTACCATCGTCAGCAGGGACTCTGGCGTCAAAATGGGGCGCTGGTTGGCCGGCAAGCTGATGAAAGAGCTGGATATCGCCAGTTGCCAGGTACCGGCACACAAATACAAACGCGGCGGAAACGAACACGTTGAAATACCGAACCATCTCGATCGTCAGTTCGCGGTTACCGCGCCGGACCAGGTCTGGTGCGGCGATGTGACCTATATCTGGACGGGTAAATGCTGGGCTTACCTGGCGGTGGTGCTGGACCTGTTCGCCCGTAAACCGGTAGGCTGGGCGATGTCGACGTCGCCGGACTCGGCACTGACGGTCAAAGCGTTGCAGATGGCCTGGGAGCTACGCGGTCGGCCAACAGGCGTAATGTTCCACAGCGACCAGGGCAGTCACTATACCAGCCGTAAATATCGGCAGGCCCTGTGGCGCTGTCGGATAAAGCAGAGTATGAGTCGCCGGGGTAACTGCTGGGATAACGCGCCTATGGAGCGGTTCTTCCGGAGCCTGAAGACAGAATGGGTGCCGACGAAGGGATACAACAGCTTCAGCGAGGCCCAGAGGGCGATAATCCGCTATATCACGAGTTATTACAGTGCCATCCGGCCTCACTGGTATAACGGCGGTCTGACGCCAAACGAATCTGAGCGACTGTACTACTTACAGTCTAATGCGGTGGCCAATATTAGTTGACCACTACAGACGGATGATGGTGCCCCATGTGCCACCAGATTTTTTCTGTTTCCAGGATGATTCTTCTACCACTACAGCGTGAGCACGCATCTTCTCGGTGAATGCTGCATAAGTGGTGTCCTGTTCACCCAGGCGCTCTGCGATCAACTGAACGATTTCGCCTGCATCGGTTGAATACTCGACGGCAGTTTCGATGGTCAGGTTAGGGAAGTTTTTCTTCAGCAGGTCAGTGACGTTCACGTTGTACATGTTAGTTTTGGTCAGGTTGACCTCTAACACTGGGGACATACCGAGTTTGAGACGATCTGTACGCTCAACGAGGCCTTTGGTCTGCGCTACGAGTTGCTTCCACAGACGTCCGGCGATGTCGTCATAAACCGCCTGTCCATCTTTGTCATCCCAAAGAACGCTACCACCGGTGCCGGTAGGTGCTGGGGTTACGGATGGCTGAAGGCTAGGGTCATTCAGTGCGCCATAGTTCATCAGGCCATCAATCCCGAAGAAGTATGATTTGTTCTGGAACTTTTGCAGGACCAGAGCAGATGCTACGTTCAGCTCCGCTGCGTAACCGATACGCGCCGCGCCGTACATGTCCAGTTCGCGCTCACCCCAGCGAGTATGGGTCTGGTAGTGATAGGACTGACGAGGCACCCAGTTGACGTTAGCGCTCACCATGCCGTTGTTGTTGAAGTCTCCATAGGAGCTAACTTCACCGGTGCTTTCTACGATTGGGAATTGAGCGGTCAGGGTGGTCCAGTCGCCCTTCTTCACTTCGCCATAGATTTGAGCGGCTTTCATTGGCGTAACCAGAACGCGAATCAGTTCTGGATCAACGTAGTTGGTGAAATACGCCGGGATACCTGCGTTGTTCGCAGTAACCATGGTTGGCTGGGCATCCATAGCCATCTGGAAGTTTTCTGCGAAGTCAGGCTTCAGGTAGTCTTTCGCGCCCGGCAGAATGATGCCGTATTTGCCGCTAGCAGCGGAATAGTGTTTCTGAAATTCGTTCATTACTTGCTCCAGGTGCTGATTTTGACCAGTTCGCCTGCATCACAAGCGCTACCAGCATAGAAAGGCGTTTCGACTGCGCCGGAAATGGTTGCTCCTGCAGCACCGGTCTTAATGGTGCCGTCAGCAAGCACAGCAAAGATTTTCTGTCCGCGAGTTGCTGCAGTGGCGGTACGCGCCCAGAAGTCCCCAGCTGTCATCAGGGTTACTTCACGGCCTGGCTGAATGAGCATTGAAGCCTCACCAAGCCATACAGTGATTGATGCCTGACCATCGCGATGGACGAAGCCAGAAGGAGCTCCGGTGCCGGTATTTGATGCAACACCATCGACAGCCCATGCAAAGCGACCTACGGTCAGACCGCTAGTACCAGCTACCAATGCTGCTTCGCCTGCCAGGAAAGTGGCGTGAGGGTTGGTGCTCGCAAAGCCACCTTCAACACCCGGTGCTGGGTATTGGTTAATTACACTCTGAAAACCTGCCATGTTAGAAACCTCGTTTCAGTTTGCCAGCGGTCGGGAAAGCTTTCTCAAATTCACTGACGGTTGCGGAATCCTGCGCAATGACAGGGCGTTTGTTGTTCTGCTGCTCGATAGCCATTTTGACCATCTTAGGGAAGGCCGAAGGATGAACGCCTTCGATATCCACCCCAGCCTGCTCAAGAGCAGTACGGTAGACATCATCAGCAGAGTCCATTGCAACGACATCGCCAATCAGTGGGCGCACAGCCTGCTCAGCTTCACGTACTTTGCGGAAGTTCTCCGCCGCACGTTTGGTTGCGCTGTCTGCTGCTAAACGGATCGCACTGTCCATTGCCGTTTTGGAGACTTTGTCGTCTTTTTTATCGTCTTCATCGTCTTCGTCTTCGGCTGGCTTTTTCTTTTTGTCATCGCTGTCTTCGTCATCTTCATCGTCAGCGGTTTTCTTCTTGTCGTCGTCCTTGTCGCCATCCTCGTCTTCAGCCGGTTTCTTTTCTTTCTCATCTTCTTTTTCGGCTTCATCCAGCGCCAGAAGCGCCTTCCGTACTTCAGCCTCCAAATCAGCATCAGCTGCCAGTAACGGCTTCAGCGTTGCGCGAATAATCGCGGCTTTACGTTTGCTCATGAGCATTAACTCCGGGGGTAATGAATCTGCGACCAATACGTCGCTTCCTGCGCGGCCTCTTTCAACCAGCGCTACGTGGTTCCCGATGATGTCCCGCATGATGCCGTCATACGGCTCTCCATTCGGTGTAACTCCGGGGGTCATGTCAGCGACGTATTGGTACGACGAAGACAATTCTTCCTGCTCTTCCGTCTCAATGCCGGCTATTGCGGAGTCGTCCCAAACTGATAAACCGTTTGTCAGATACGTTCCGTCAAAGTCTGCATTTGAATGCGTTACGCCAACGCGATACTCGCGCGGTGGGTCGCCGGGGAAGTCAGGTGTGTGGATTGATAAAAGGGGAATGTTGTTGAATGTTGCAGCGGCTTTCTTCAGTTCGTCAGGGTGTCGCCATAACTGGTAAATCTTATCTGGCTCTAGCCCGAGCTTTTCAGCATTTGGAATCTCTCTCCCGAAGTAGGGGCAGACATTAGCCTTGCTGATATTGCTTAACTTAACCTGAAGCCTGCCGTTGCCATCAAACGAGCGCACTGATGCGCGGTCAAATGCCAACCGTTCAGTTGTTTTCATTGCTTTCTCTGATTTCAGGCAATAAAAAAGGCCACCTACGTGACCTTGTTCGGAAATTACTTTCTTTTGTATCTAACTGGCTGGGTGGTAGCCCTATTTATATCCCAACCTTTCTCGACAACTCTTGCTCTCAGTGTGTTTGCTGGGATGCCACAACGCCTGGCAAGCTCAGCCATAACCAGTGTCTCACCTTTATATTCAACATAAAGCGAGTTCCTGCGATTTGCCATTTGCTGCTTAGGAGTCGCCCATCTGCAATTATCTGGAGAGTAACCTTTGTCGTTGTCTATCCTGTCTATAGAATGCAGTGTTGATGGCCTTGGCCCCATGTCTTTCAGGAAGGTTTCGAAGTCTTCCCATCTTGCGCAGATGTCTATACCCCTTCCGCTATAAGAAGCATGTCTGCGGTTATTTGGGTTTTTAACTCTCTGCCTCATGCTTTGCCAGATCACATATTCCGAGCTTTCTGTTAGGCCGTGCTTTTTGCCTTTGATGCTGGACATCTCTTTATTAAAACACCCGCAACTAACACTAGAACCGTTCCTAAGGCTATGCTCAAGAACAACTCTTTCAGTTCCGCATGAGCATTGGCATTTCCATTTTCTCTTTACCCTAACCACCCCAAACTTATCGGTGTGATAATTAGGTTCTGCGGCGTTCATTACGGACCATCGACCGAATTGCTGTGTAGTGGCACACTGATACTGGCCACCTGATCGGAAGGTGATATTCTCACCTCCCCAACACCACAGGTGACCCAATGGCAAAACATTTCACGGCAGAATTTAAGCTCGAAGCAGCAAAACTGGTTGTCGACCACGGCTATACCTACGTTAAGGCCGCTGAAGCGGTTAATGTCAGCCATTCGGCAATCACCCGTTGGGTTAATAAGCTGCGACTTGAGCGCCAGGGTAAAACTCCCGCCGGGCTCCCTCTGACGCCCGAACAGCTCGAGCTGCGCGAAATGAAGAAAAAGGTTCAACGCCTTGAAATGGAGAACGAAATCCTAAAAAAGGCTACGGCGCTCTTAATGTCGGACGCACTCAACGGTTCACGGTAGTCGACAGGCTGAGAGCGCGATATTCGGTCGCTGTGTTGTGCCAGACTTTTGACGTCCATCGCAGCAGCTACAGGCACTGGCAGGCTTCAGCGAATGAGCCCGATGGCGAGCGTGTGGTCAGACGCAGCCAGGTCATGGAGGCCTGGAACGCCAGCGGCGGCTCTGCCGGCGCCCGAAGCATAGCTACCATCGTCAGCAGGGACTCTGGCGTCAAAATGGGGCGCTGGTTGGCCGGCAAGCTGATGAAAGAGCTGGATATCGCCAGTTGCCAGGTACCGGCACACAAATACAAACGCGGCGGAAACGAACACGTTGAAATACCGAACCATCTCGATCGTCAGTTCGCGGTTACCGCGCCGGACCAGGTCTGGTGCGGCGATGTGACCTATATCTGGACGGGTAAATGCTGGGCTTACCTGGCGGTGGTGCTGGACCTGTTCGCCCGTAAACCGGTAGGCTGGGCGATGTCGACGTCGCCGGACTCGGCACTGACGGTCAAAGCGTTGCAGATGGCCTGGGAGCTACGCGGTCGGCCAACAGGCGTAATGTTCCACAGCGACCAGGGCAGTCACTATACCAGCCGTAAATATCGGCAGGCCCTGTGGCGCTGTCGGATAAAGCAGAGTATGAGTCGCCGGGGTAACTGCTGGGATAACGCGCCTATGGAGCGGTTCTTCCGGAGCCTGAAGACAGAATGGGTGCCGACGAAGGGATACAACAGCTTCAGCGAGGCCCAGAGGGCGATAATCCGCTATATCACGAGTTATTACAGTGCCATCCGGCCTCACTGGTATAACGGCGGTCTGACGCCAAACGAATCTGAGCGACTGTACTACTTACAGTCTAATGCGGTGGCCAATATTAGTTGACCACTACACTGCCCGATGTTAATTGGTGGTAGTCTATTGGCACCCATCATTACCTCCACATAGGTTTTGCTGGTAGAAGCCCGGATGTGTTAGCGCACTCCGGGCTTTGTCATTTTACCAATTCAACCATCTTTCAGGAAGCTTAAAACGGGACTCCACGTACAACGACAGTTTATTTCCTCGCCAGGCATCACCCATTTTCCATCGAGGTACATTCCCTTGCTTAGCTCAAACACCTTTCCATCAGCTTTGACGTGCGATGGTCGTGGCTCTTTGCCAGCATGTGAGTGTCTCCAGACGCCCTGAGTGATACCAAGTGATTGCTGCCTTGCTGCCTGCATTACTGAAGTTGCTTTGTTGTTCTGATCGCGTGCGATTAATGCTGCACGTCTGCGCGTAATCCCGTAACGCTTCTGAAGCTCGTCAGTGAGGTAAGACAGGTCGCGACCCCGTGCAACCGAGCGCATAACCAGCCCCTCAACCTCAGTGAAATACTTCTCCGGAATTGAGCGTATCAGCCCAACATTCTCTGCAATGGTCGCCTGAAGTGCGTTATTCATCGGCGCGGTCATTTTGAACTCAACAGTGAATCCCGCAGTTTCGAGCGCGTTATGCAGTGATACGTCGGTATTCTTCATCGCATCACCGGCAAACCTTTCTGCCAACTTCTGAGATAGGCTGTCGAATGCCTTAGTCCATCGCTTGGCGAGCTTCTTCATGGCATCACGCATAAACACGGCAGGAGATGCGTCCATTGCCACCGCTGCACCACTCGCTTTGTAGTTAGCGGTCAGCCAGTACACAACGGACTTCTGCATCTCTCTGATGTGATTGTCTAGCTGTCTGCGATACCACGCCTCAACACCGGAATTAGGATGAATCGCTCTCAGCGTTTGCCGCGTCGATTTCTTCTTCCCGCTGGTCATCGTCTTCGTAGTCGTCTTCGATTTCGATGTCATCGCTTAAGTCCAGTGAGTGATATGGGCTGTCAGGGTCATTTGCGATCTTCTGTCGAATCTCATTACCCGTCAGCGCACCAGTTGCTACGTTAACCGCATCGGTATCAGCGTCAATCTTGCGAATTTCCGCTTTCTCTTTCTCGGTCATCTCGTAGAGAGGCTCAAACTCGAAGTAGATATCCGGGTCGATGTTGCCAAACTCTGAAAGCTGGATTATGTCCAGAACACGCTTCAGGTTGTCTTTGAAGATGGATTGCTGCAGGGCGTGAATGTAGTCGTAGAAGACTCGAATCTCGCCATCGGATGAAGCGTTAAGGCCAGCAGGTGAGATGCCTAGCAGCTTAACCAGAGGAATGCTGGATACGGCTGCCATTTGCTCCTGTGCCTGAGCCTGCAATGCATCCAGACCACCGAGAGGAGCGCTAATAAATTCCGCCTTCTCTGGCTGTTGAACGCTATTATCTACAGCAAATGCGCCGCGGTTATCGCGACACTGATTGAACATCTGCAGGCGGCTAATAAGTGATTCAGCACCCCCACCCTTGTATGTAATAGGGATGTGGTGGTTAGCTACCATCACATGAAGCGGAGAGAGCTTGTCCCCACCCTGAATGGCCAGAACCTTGATTTGCAGCAAAAGCCCTCCGCTTCACCTTTCACGCCAGCATTAACATTGAACGGTTGCCAAGAGCAATGACTCTGCATGTACAAGGGTAATTGGCGTGATGGTTCAGTGAAAGGAGAAAACGTTATGTTTCAGTTAGGTATTGATGTCAGCAAAAAAACGCTGGATTTGTGTTTACTGCGGGAAGGCGTAAAAGGCAGGATTAAAACCCGCAGGCTCAAAAACGATGTCAATGCAGCCAGTGCCGTGATCGGCTGGCTCAGCAAACAGCACTGTGAACCTGCCGATGTCCATATCATCATGGAAGCCACCGGGGTTTATCATGAATCACTGGCTTACGGGCTTCACAAGGCGGGGGCCAAGGTATCGCTTGCCAATCCACATCGGGCAAGGGAGTTTGCACGGGGCATGGACATTCTGACAAAAAATGACCGGGTTGATGCTTATATGCTCGCCTGTTACGGCGTGCTTAAAGAGCCGGAACCGTGGGTTCCTCCGCCTGAAGATGTCCGCTATCTCAGTGCACTTCTTCGTCGGCGCGATGCGCTTGTTACCGACAGCACCCGCGAAAAAAACAGGCTGGAAAAATGTCGGGCAACGGACATGCCTCCTGCTGTGGCTGAATCCATAGAAAATGTGCTTCGTAATCTGAGCGCAGAACTTGAGCATCTGGACGATCTGATCCTGACACACCTCGACCAGCATCCTGAATTAAAAAAGGATTTTGACCTGCTGACTTCAATAAAATCCGTGGGTTATCAGTTAGGTCTGAATATGCTGGTTATCCTGCGGGGTCATCATTTCGATACAGCAGAGCAGGCTGCTGCATTTTTGGGTGTGGTGCCTGTTGAAAAATACTCCGGCACATCGGTCAGAGGGAATCCGAAACTGTCTAAAATCGGCCCGCCGGAAATCCGGGCGAAACTGTATCTGGCTTCGTTGTGTGGTCTGAGATTTAACCCGGCGATGAAAGCGATATATGAGCGGTTATGCCTGCGTGGTAAGGCAAAAATGTGTGCCATTGGCGCACTGATGCGAAAGCTCGTTCACTGGTGCTATGGCGTTCTGAAAACACAAAAACCGTTTGATGCTGAATATCTGTCTTCAGAAGATGCGCGTAGCGCATGTAAGGCGGCATGACGTTGTTATATATGGCACTGTAGTCAAACCGCCGAAGCCCGGCGTAAGCCGGTAGAGGATCATCAGAGATCCTAATCACCCTTCCGCCCTGTAGAGCCATACAGACTAAAAGCGAGTGTTGTGGTGAGTTAAGCCCTTTTAACCCCGTTAGCGCGGCGTAGCCGCGATGTATCGGGGACTTAGTGCTGGCAGCTTGCTGACAGCGCTTAGGGGGCTGTATTTCCAAAACTAAAGTGATTTTTTCTTGACAGAACACGGTAGCTGTAAAATCGTGGCCATGTTGGTTGAGAGAACAGGAATGGTGAATGAGTGAATCAGGTCGCTAACGCTGTCCCGAGTTCTCAGCCAGTTATTGACGTACGGCTCGGCAATCTGCGTCAGACTAAGGCCACGGAAGTTGTATGCTGCTTTAAGCAGGTCTGGAACCTCGCGTGATACAAAGTCCAGCATACGGCTGGCATTGACTGTCTTAGCCATCACAAACCATTCTGTCGGTTTGTAGAAGTCTGGACTCATCGGGTTGTCTGTGTTGTAGACGCCGGGGTAAGTCCAGACTGGCTCGATAACGGTGAATCCCTTGAGGCTGCCTTTCTTAATCTTCTTGTCAGACAGGAACAGCTTTGACCCCAGCTCTACCGGGTCAGTCCATGCAGACACGCCTCTTGCCGACTGCACATCGATATAAATCTGTCCGCCACCAAAGTAGCCGTCATGCTCTGCTGCCTCGCGGAAACGGTCCTTAACCTTGAACTTTTCCATTGCAGCGTAGAGTTGCTGGACTCTTTCAGCTTTATCATCATCACCGACAGTCTTGAGCTTGATCCACTTGCGGGTCATCTCTTCTGCGATGGTGCCAACCATCTTGCGATACTCAGGCTTTTGAGCCAGCGTAGCCAGGTATGGATAGCCCGGGAAGCTATCAGGATAGCCATAGGTGTATCCCATATAAGCTTCGTTCAGCGCTCCGTATGGCGTAGAGTCCATCGCCAGAATGCCCTTTTCGATACTCTCAGGGATAACGCCTTTTGGTGGCTTGTACTGCACTATCTCGCGAGGTGGTTTAGCCTGAATTTCTGCTACCGCCTCGGCCCGGATTTTCATCTCAGGCTTTTGTTCTTTCACCGGCTCAGGCGCGGCGACTTGTTTCTTTTTAAACGGCCACACTTAAATTCTCCTGAGTTGGCTCGGGTCGATAACCATTGGCTGGCGACCTGAAATAAGATTGTCGTCAATAGCGTCCATCCAGGTATCGAGGATGTCGTCATTGTCGTGACTGTCGTCAGCAGAGAACGCGGCGCATTCAGTCATTGCGGTGATAACCCATGATGTTGCACCGGCTACCGTTCCGTCTTCGTAGTAAACGTGAGGCCTGATAGCTCCGTGCTCATCATGAGTGGCAGGAACATAAACCTTGCCAGTTTTAATCTGAGGAATGACGTTAAGGCAGCGAACCAGTTTGTTCTGGCCTGCACCGCGTGGAATCTCTTTAACCGGAATGCTGTTGCGCTTCTTGAGGGTTGTTATCAGACCTTGACCAGCCTGTTTCTCTTCGATAGCCATGTGGCGCATTGGCATGATTCGTAGCGAGCCCTGCATGCGCCACTTCTCCCAGACCTCTTCTGCTTTCTTCAGGAGGTCTTCAGGGTCCCAGCGTCCACGCACCACATCGATGATGTAGAGGTTTCCATCAACGCCCATACCAACAAGCGTGAAGACCGTGTAGTCAAGCCAGTCCTCTACCTTGCCGCTGTTCGTATCAACGTACACGGCGCGATGAGTGAGCTTAGGTAGCGTGGTGTAGGTCTGGAACCAGTCTGTTTCGATGATGCCGCCAGTAAGCGCCATTGGGTTCTGCTGGTACTGAGAGAGGAACGTATAGCGGTCTTTCTCCCATAGTTGCAGGAGGTCGTTCACGTCTTCCATCTGGGGCCAGTATGACCAGTAGCGAGTACCGGACACTTCCACTGTAGTGGCACACTGATACTGGCCACCTGATCGGAAGGTGATATTCTCACCTCCCCAACACCACAGGTGACCCAATGGCAAAACATTTCACGGCAGAATTTAAGCTCGAAGCAGCAAAACTGGTTGTCGACCACGGCTATACCTACGTTAAGGCCGCTGAAGCGGTTAATGTCAGCCATTCGGCAATCACCCGTTGGGTTAATAAGCTGCGACTTGAGCGCCAGGGTAAAACTCCCGCCGGGCTCCCTCTGACGCCCGAACAGCTCGAGCTGCGCGAAATGAAGAAAAAGGTTCAACGCCTTGAAATGGAGAACGAAATCCTAAAAAAGGCTACGGCGCTCTTAATGTCGGACGCACTCAACGGTTCACGGTAGTCGACAGGCTGAGAGCGCGATATTCGGTCGCTGTGTTGTGCCAGACTTTTGACGTCCATCGCAGCAGCTACAGGCACTGGCAGGCTTCAGCGAATGAGCCCGATGGCGAGCGTGTGGTCAGACGCAGCCAGGTCATGGAGGCCTGGAACGCCAGCGGCGGCTCTGCCGGCGCCCGAAGCATAGCTACCATCGTCAGCAGGGACTCTGGCGTCAAAATGGGGCGCTGGTTGGCCGGCAAGCTGATGAAAGAGCTGGATATCGCCAGTTGCCAGGTACCGGCACACAAATACAAACGCGGCGGAAACGAACACGTTGAAATACCGAACCATCTCGATCGTCAGTTCGCGGTTACCGCGCCGGACCAGGTCTGGTGCGGCGATGTGACCTATATCTGGACGGGTAAATGCTGGGCTTACCTGGCGGTGGTGCTGGACCTGTTCGCCCGTAAACCGGTAGGCTGGGCGATGTCGACGTCGCCGGACTCGGCACTGACGGTCAAAGCGTTGCAGATGGCCTGGGAGCTACGCGGTCGGCCAACAGGCGTAATGTTCCACAGCGACCAGGGCAGTCACTATACCAGCCGTAAATATCGGCAGGCCCTGTGGCGCTGTCGGATAAAGCAGAGTATGAGTCGCCGGGGTAACTGCTGGGATAACGCGCCTATGGAGCGGTTCTTCCGGAGCCTGAAGACAGAATGGGTGCCGACGAAGGGATACAACAGCTTCAGCGAGGCCCAGAGGGCGATAATCCGCTATATCACGAGTTATTACAGTGCCATCCGGCCTCACTGGTATAACGGCGGTCTGACGCCAAACGAATCTGAGCGACTGTACTACTTACAGTCTAATGCGGTGGCCAATATTAGTTGACCACTACAGTGTAATACCGCACCGTACTATTGAGGACGACTCGATAGTGTCTGATTAAATACCCCTTGTTGTCTGATTTGCCCCGCGAGTCGGGGCTTCTTTTTGCCCGGAGGAAATATGAGCTTTGATTTTGGTGACTACGCGCTGATTGAGCAAAAGCGCTTTGGTGTTCCAAACGAAATGTTCGTCTACAAAGTCGTTAGCCAGATTAGCTCAAATACCTGGGTTGAAGTTCCTGTCACCGTTGGCAAGAAAGAAGAAATCCATTACGACTGTGAGCCTGTTTGTCTCTGCATTTGCTGTGGTGTGGATGAAACAGAGGTCAGGAGATTCAGAGTAAAAGACATGCAAAAGATTTCTAAATAGCCGCCTAACCAGCGGCTTTTTCATATCCGCATATCAACAGAGATTCACGAGTCTCTATCGCTATGCAATCACACACAACATAAGGAACTACCCATGCAGACATTAAATCTCGCTGGGGCTATCCCGATGGGTAGCTTCGACGCAATCACGTCTATTCAACACTCACGCCGCAATATTCTGACCGGAGCAGACTTCAAGCAGCCTCGCGTTAAGAGCTTGCTGGAGCGTCTGGTTGAGTTTCTGAATCAGAAGGTGCAGCCGTGACTGGTGCTGAGAAGAGATGGAGTGACGAGGAGTTATATCAGCTCCTTAAAGACGTATTTCCGGTTCCACGTGAGGAGAATAACCATGCGCCTGACGATGACAGACAAAACAGAGATTAAGCAAATCATCGCGAGCTTTAGCGATGAGGACCACGCGAAGATTGATAAGCAAGTTGAGATGCTGTGCGCGAACATGCGTCCTGTGCTCAACATGCTTGAATCACATAAGCCTGATGATTACACGAAGGATGCAGTCGAGTGGTTAGGCGAAGAAGACTGCAACTATCAGGAATTCGCCGGAGAGGTTATGTGGGACATATTCAGGCCGCGCGTAGAAGTTGAGTATGCAATTGCCATCATGTTATGGCGCCATATGCATGAGGATGCAGCATGAGCATGGAAAAATTCATTAAGCCTTTCCCTCTTGCAGATATCACAAATCCACGAAATGGCGCTGAGGTATTGCTGGATAACTACTGGCTTACGAAAGATGGGATGTATTTCAAATCAAAACGTGGCGGCACCCACCAATGCAATAGAGACAAGCGCATTGTCGATACAGTCTATGCCAATCTTTTGGCCTCTGGATACGAATGCACACACATTCCTGTAGCGTATATCGAGAGAGGGAAATAATGAGCAATATCGTTGAGTTTGTTAAACAGCAGGAGCCGCTATTCTGCGGCGCGTTAACTGAGCATACAGTTAACTGGGCAAAGGAAAGCCAGTTCGCAATTCAGTATTTCCAAAAGAATGACTTCCTCGCCAAAACAGCCCTGTCCAATCCTACCAGCGCGCAGAACGCGATTATAAACGTAGCAGCCATTGGCATTACGCTGAACCCGGCAAGCAAGCTGGCTTATCTGGTGCCTCGCGACGGAATGGTGTGTCTCGATATTAGCTACATGGGATTACTTCATCTCGCGCAGTCTACAGGCTCCATTAAGTGGGGTCAGTGCAAACTGGTGTACTCAGCTGACACCTATGAATCAAACGGCCTTGATAGCGCTCCTACGCACAAATATAACGCGTTTGGTGAGCGTGGCGAGGTTGTCGGTGGTTACTGCACGGTAAAGACTGCTGACGGTGACTACCTGACTGAGGAAATGAGCCTGACAGAAATCAAGGCGGTCGAGGCTACCAGCAAGGCAAAGAACGGCCCATGGAAGACGTTCTGGGAAGAAATGGCACGTAAAACCATCGTCAAGCGAGCTTCGAAATACTGGCCTAAGGCACAACGCCTGGATAACGCCATTCACCTGCTCAATGAAGATGAAGGCATGCATCAGGAGCCGGTGATGCCGTATAAGTCAGAGGAAGATATCCGAGAGGATGAGCGGAAGCGCCAGCAGGAAATCATCGAACACGTTCAGGTTCTTTGCGATGAGATGGGTAAGCGTAAAGCCAGCGCCGTATGTAGCCATCAAGCCAGTACTGATAACTTAGACGTCCACCTGTACAGACGGACATCTAAGTATGGAATCCAAATCCTGGCGAAAAGAACCCCGTAAAAATTATTCGAATGACTTCAAGCTACGTATGGTCGAACTTGCTTCCCGCCCCGGTGCCTGCGTTGCTCAGATTGCCCGCGAAAACGGCATCAACGATAACGTCATCTTCAAATGGCTGCGGCTCTGGCAAGATGAAGGCCGCATATCACGTCGCCTGCCAGCAACAGTTGAATCTTCACCATCACCGACAATGCTGCCTGTTGAGGTGATACCCGACCCGACACCATCAGCCGGGATGAATACAGAACCGGGTCAGCTCTCAGCGCTGAATGCCACCTCCTGTTGTGTTGAGTTCCGCCACGGCAAAATGACGCTGGAGAACCCGTCGCCGGAGTTGCTGGCCGTGCTGCTCCGCGAGCTGACCGGGAGAAGCCAATGATATCCCTCCCGTCAGGCACCCGTATCTGGCTGGTTGCTGGCGTCACCGATATGCGTAAATCCTTCAATGGTCTGGGCGAGCTGGTACAGCATGCACTTGATGAAAATCCGTTCTCCGGCCACCTGTTTATCTTCCGTGGCCGCAAAGGCGATACCGTGAAGATCCTCTGGGCTGATGCTGACGGCCTGTGCCTGTTTACCAAACGGCTGGAAGAAGGCCAGTTCATCTGGCCTGCTGTACGCGACGGAAAAATCGCCATCACCCGCTCACAACTCGCCATGCTCCTCGATAAGCTGGACTGGCGTCAGCCTAAAACTTCACGCCTTAACTCACTGACAATGTTGTAAAAAGAGCATGCCCGCATTATAAATGGGGTCATGAGTCAGGATTATCTCGCCCGTATCGCCGCGCTGGAAGATGCGCTTCGCCAGAAAGACAGTCAGCTCAGCCTCGTTGCAGAGACTGAGTCGTTCCTGCGTTCAGCGCTGGCCCGCGCAGAAGAGAAAATAGAGAACGAAGAGCGCGAAATAGAGCATCTGCGGGCACAGATAGAAAAACTGCGTCGAATGTTGTTCGGTACCCGCTCTGAAAAGCTGCACCGGCAGGTTGAAGAAGCCGAAGCCCTGCTGAAGTTGCAGGAGCAGCAAAGCGATCGTTACAACGGTCGGGATAACGATCCGCAGGTTCCACGCCAGCTTCGCCAGTCCCGTCATCGTCGGCCTCTTCCTGAACATCTTCCCCGCGAGATCCATCGTCTGGAGCCTGTGGAAAGCTGCTGTCCGGACTGCGGGAGTGATATGAAATACCTCAGTGAAGTCAGCGCGGAACAGCTGGAGCTGGTCTCCAGCGCCCTGAAAGTCATCCGCACGGTCAGAGTGAAAAAGGCCTGCACCCGATGCGACTGCATCGTTGAAGCGCCTGCGCCATCACGTCCCATCGATCGGGGTATCGCCGGTCCGGGTCTGCTGGCCCGGGTGTTAACCGCGAAATACTGCGAACATCTGCCGCTGTATCGTCAGACTGAAATCTTTGCCCGTCAGGGTGTGGATCTGAGCCGTGCGCTGCTCTCCAACTGGGTGGATACCTGTTGCCGCTTAATGGCACCGCTGGATGAAGCCCTTTACCACTACGTGATGGACTGCCGCAAACTGCATACGGATGATACTCCGGTGCCGGTGCTGGCACCGGGCAGAAAAAAGACGAAAACGGGGCGCATCTGGACGTATGTACGTGATGACAGAAGTGCAGGCTCATCAGATCCGCCAGCGGCGTGGTTCGCCTTCTCGCCAGACAGGCAGGGGAAGCATCCTCAGCAACATCTTCGACACTATCATGGTGTGCTGCAGGCGGACGCCTTCGCGGGTTATGATCGGTTGTTCAGCGCAGAGCGTGAAGGAGGGCCGCTGACAGAAGCCGCCTGCTGGGCCCATGCGCGCAGAAAAATCCACGATGTGTATATAAGCACCCAAACGGCGACAGCAGAGGAAGCGCTGAAGCGTATCGGTGAACTGTACGGTATCGAAGAAGCCATACGCGGCCTTCCGGCAGTTGAGCGACTGGCAGCCAGACAATCCCAAAGCAAGCCGCTGCTGGCATCCCTGCATAAGTGGCTGGTAGAAAAAAGCGCGACGCTGTCGAAAAAATCCCGTCTGGGTGAAGCGTTCGCTTATGCCCTGAACCAGTGGGGTGCGCTGTGCTACTACTGTGATGATGGGCTGGCAGAGCCTGATAACAACGCGGCAGAACGGGCATTACGTGCAGTATGTCTGGGAAAGAAAAACTATATCTTCTTCGGCAGCGATCACGGAGGTGAGCGTGGAGCTCTGCTGTATGGACTGATCGGGACATGCAAGCTAAATGATATCGATCCTGAGGCCTATCTTCGCCATATCCTGAGCGTCCTGCCGGAGTGGCCATCGAACAAAGTGGCCGAACTGCTGCCATGGAACGTCGATCTCACCAATAAATAGCCGTCAATACGGCACTCACTTTACGCTTACTGAGATGGCACAGGCTGAGACCATGGATGACCTTAAGCGCATCTTCGCAGATGCATACAAGCGCACAGCCGGCATGAAGCTACAGCAGAACGTGCAAGCCATCTATCACGAGCGCAAGTCAAAGCTGGAGGCAGCCAGTGAGCAAACTGTATGAGATTGCCAACGGTTACGCCAGGCTGATGGATTCCGACTTTGAAGCAGATGAAATAGCCGACACACTGGAAGGAATGGAAGGTGAGCTTACAGATAAGATAGAGCAGTTGTTGGCTATCTGTAAGAACGAAACCGGATACGCCGAACGCCTCAAGGAAGAGGCCAAGGCGCTCAATGAACGCGCCGCCGTAATCAACAACAAGGTCGATAACATCATGACCTACATCGCCAATTCGCTTGAGATGATGGGAAAGAAAAAGATTAGAGCTGGCATTCATCAGGTGACAGTTCGCGCTCCTGTCGAGTCGGTTGAAATCACAGATGAAGGCTCATTACCCCCTGAGTATGTCGAGTACGTGACATCAGTTAAGGCCGACAAGCTAGCTATCAAGCATCAACTAAAGGCGGGTAATTCTATCCCCGGCGCATCTTTAAAGTTCGGTAAACCAACACTACTCATCAAGTAAGGATTCAGAATGACATACCTCCTGTGGGAATCATGGGAGGAGGACTTCTTGCGCGAAGTTTCTTCCACCATGGAACCAAAGCTAATCTCCTGTGGGAATCATGGGAGGAGGACTTCTTGCGCGAAGTTTCTTCCACCATGGAACCAAAGCTAATAGCGGAAAAGCTTGAGCGCTCCGAAATGTCGATATGGAGCAAGGCTGGAAGATTAGGCATCAAGTTAATCTCCAGCGATAACAAGCCATGGAGCGAAACCGAATTGGCGCTCTTTTCATCGCACACTCCAAACGAAATCGCAGAAGCCACCTCCCGTTCTATCTATTCAGTCAGAGCAAAATTATCGAGGCTGCCATCATGAAATTAAACATCGTCGTCGGTAAATACGTTATTACCGGAACCAAGTTTGACCTTGTCCTTAGCGAAAAGAAAAAAGTAACAGACGAAAAGAGCAATAACTTTGGCAAGGAAATCATCTCCCGCCTCGGATACTTCAGCACTTTCGACAAACTAGTCAAGGAGCTTTGCCACAAAGAGATTCTGGAATCAGAAGCGCAGTCACTGGCAGAACTGAAAACTCATATCGATGACCTGTCTATCGAACTGGCAGAAGGCGTCAATGACCTTCTGGAGCGTGCACAATGATAGGCATGACATACGACCCCTTCATACAGCCACAAGAGCTTATCGCCGGACATCGCATCAAACCCATCAACGATATCCCACGCGAAGAAATGCTGAAGCGCGAGTCATTCCCCAGCGTGAACGAGAACAAATTCCTGACAGCGTGGTTAAACCAGAGGGCGAAGAAATGAGTGTGACGAGATATGGAATCAATGCGCAGGGAGTGTTTACCAATCTGAAAGATGGTGGATACGTAAGCTATCAGGACTACGAGAAGCTGGCTGCGGAGAATGCCTATTTGGTGCCCAAAGCGGCCAGCGAACTGTCAAATGCCTGGGTGCTTCATAAGTACCTCATTGGCATTCAAGCGGCGATTATGTATCTGGATAATGGCAACAAGAAGGACGCGCAGGAATGGCTGTACGGGACTATTGCCGGTCCGGGATTTGAGTTCCCTGATGAGGTAGAGGACATCGACGCATGGGCAACTCATCAGATGCGCGGCAGCATCAGCCATCCGCAAGCGATCGAAATCATCAAAGCAGAAACCCCGGCCACAGATGCTTTCCTGGCTGAAGTACGTGCGCAGGGTGTGGAAATGTTTGCTGCCTATTGCGGTGAAGAAAACTCGGTATTTGTTGAGGCTAAGGCTTATTACCGTTCTCTGCCGGATGCCGCCTATGAGTTCGCCGCCCAGCTTCGCAAAGGAGTGCAGTCATGAGCAAATTAACATGCAAGGTTGGTTACGTTAATCCGCGTTATGTGCGCTTTGCAGATTTTCTTCGCCAGGGTCGTGTTGATGTGTTTGTAGTGGCACACTGATACTGGCCACCTGATCGGAAGGTGATATTCTCACCTCCCCAACACCACAGGTGACCCAATGGCAAAACATTTCACGGCAGAATTTAAGCTCGAAGCAGCAAAACTGGTTGTCGACCACGGCTATACCTACGTTAAGGCCGCTGAAGCGGTTAATGTCAGCCATTCGGCAATCACCCGTTGGGTTAATAAGCTGCGACTTGAGCGCCAGGGTAAAACTCCCGCCGGGCTCCCTCTGACGCCCGAACAGCTCGAGCTGCGCGAAATGAAGAAAAAGGTTCAACGCCTTGAAATGGAGAACGAAATCCTAAAAAAGGCTACGGCGCTCTTAATGTCGGACGCACTCAACGGTTCACGGTAGTCGACAGGCTGAGAGCGCGATATTCGGTCGCTGTGTTGTGCCAGACTTTTGACGTCCATCGCAGCAGCTACAGGCACTGGCAGGCTTCAGCGAATGAGCCCGATGGCGAGCGTGTGGTCAGACGCAGCCAGGTCATGGAGGCCTGGAACGCCAGCGGCGGCTCTGCCGGCGCCCGAAGCATAGCTACCATCGTCAGCAGGGACTCTGGCGTCAAAATGGGGCGCTGGTTGGCCGGCAAGCTGATGAAAGAGCTGGATATCGCCAGTTGCCAGGTACCGGCACACAAATACAAACGCGGCGGAAACGAACACGTTGAAATACCGAACCATCTCGATCGTCAGTTCGCGGTTACCGCGCCGGACCAGGTCTGGTGCGGCGATGTGACCTATATCTGGACGGGTAAATGCTGGGCTTACCTGGCGGTGGTGCTGGACCTGTTCGCCCGTAAACCGGTAGGCTGGGCGATGTCGACGTCGCCGGACTCGGCACTGACGGTCAAAGCGTTGCAGATGGCCTGGGAGCTACGCGGTCGGCCAACAGGCGTAATGTTCCACAGCGACCAGGGCAGTCACTATACCAGCCGTAAATATCGGCAGGCCCTGTGGCGCTGTCGGATAAAGCAGAGTATGAGTCGCCGGGGTAACTGCTGGGATAACGCGCCTATGGAGCGGTTCTTCCGGAGCCTGAAGACAGAATGGGTGCCGACGAAGGGATACAACAGCTTCAGCGAGGCCCAGAGGGCGATAATCCGCTATATCACGAGTTATTACAGTGCCATCCGGCCTCACTGGTATAACGGCGGTCTGACGCCAAACGAATCTGAGCGACTGTACTACTTACAGTCTAATGCGGTGGCCAATATTAGTTGACCACTACAGTTGGCGAAACAACTTGCTGAACGTCTTGAGATTGAAGCTGGCAGTCAGAGTGAGGCTATTGATTTCGTTAAGCAGGTTCTAATCGATATCGCTGCCGACGACATGGGAGTGAAAAATATCGACGAGCCACGGGAAAGCTGGCGTTCACAGTTCGACGTAAAAGGAGCCGACCAATGAGCAACATCGACAAAAGCTCTTTAGCAAAGACGAGAGAGCTGGCCACGCTGATGGTCGAGCGTATCAGCATGAATCCTGTCAGCTGCAAATTGGTGAATGAGGCATGGAAAAAAGAATTTCCTGACGAAGTGGCTATCGCTGATCGAATGCTGGCGTTGCTGGATGAGCTGGAATCCAAATATGATCAAATAGCAAATCTTACCGCCGAACGCGATGCTCTTCGCGAAGGCGAGATGGGTGACGCGAAGCACAGTAATACCCGTGCTGCGGCCGATATCTATTTCCAGTTGGTCGAGGAGTGCGAAGTACCTGCTGGCGGATCACTGGTTGAATATGTAAGCGAACTGCGTGAACGTGCCGCCATGCTTCAGGGTGCCGATCGCAACCATCCTGATGGTTGGGTGGCTTGCAGTGAGCGGATGCCTGAGCGCGAAGTTGATGTTCAGGTTTACTGCGCTGACAAGAAGGAGCAGATGGTCGGATACATGGAACGCAATGAACGAAACGGCTATTTCCGTTTTGCGTCGCTTCCTAACGGAGGTGGGGTTTACTGCCAGCCAACTCACTGGATGCTACTGCCGACGGCACCGCAGCAGGAGGCTAAAAATGTCTAAATTGAATACAGGCAATGTTTATATCGAAATATCTCACAATCAGGAAGGAGGCCTTTCCCTCTGCGTAAGTGTAGTGGCACACTGATACTGGCCACCTGATCGGAAGGTGATATTCTCACCTCCCCAACACCACAGGTGACCCAATGGCAAAACATTTCACGGCAGAATTTAAGCTCGAAGCAGCAAAACTGGTTGTCGACCACGGCTATACCTACGTTAAGGCCGCTGAAGCGGTTAATGTCAGCCATTCGGCAATCACCCGTTGGGTTAATAAGCTGCGACTTGAGCGCCAGGGTAAAACTCCCGCCGGGCTCCCTCTGACGCCCGAACAGCTCGAGCTGCGCGAAATGAAGAAAAAGGTTCAACGCCTTGAAATGGAGAACGAAATCCTAAAAAAGGCTACGGCGCTCTTAATGTCGGACGCACTCAACGGTTCACGGTAGTCGACAGGCTGAGAGCGCGATATTCGGTCGCTGTGTTGTGCCAGACTTTTGACGTCCATCGCAGCAGCTACAGGCACTGGCAGGCTTCAGCGAATGAGCCCGATGGCGAGCGTGTGGTCAGACGCAGCCAGGTCATGGAGGCCTGGAACGCCAGCGGCGGCTCTGCCGGCGCCCGAAGCATAGCTACCATCGTCAGCAGGGACTCTGGCGTCAAAATGGGGCGCTGGTTGGCCGGCAAGCTGATGAAAGAGCTGGATATCGCCAGTTGCCAGGTACCGGCACACAAATACAAACGCGGCGGAAACGAACACGTTGAAATACCGAACCATCTCGATCGTCAGTTCGCGGTTACCGCGCCGGACCAGGTCTGGTGCGGCGATGTGACCTATATCTGGACGGGTAAATGCTGGGCTTACCTGGCGGTGGTGCTGGACCTGTTCGCCCGTAAACCGGTAGGCTGGGCGATGTCGACGTCGCCGGACTCGGCACTGACGGTCAAAGCGTTGCAGATGGCCTGGGAGCTACGCGGTCGGCCAACAGGCGTAATGTTCCACAGCGACCAGGGCAGTCACTATACCAGCCGTAAATATCGGCAGGCCCTGTGGCGCTGTCGGATAAAGCAGAGTATGAGTCGCCGGGGTAACTGCTGGGATAACGCGCCTATGGAGCGGTTCTTCCGGAGCCTGAAGACAGAATGGGTGCCGACGAAGGGATACAACAGCTTCAGCGAGGCCCAGAGGGCGATAATCCGCTATATCACGAGTTATTACAGTGCCATCCGGCCTCACTGGTATAACGGCGGTCTGACGCCAAACGAATCTGAGCGACTGTACTACTTACAGTCTAATGCGGTGGCCAATATTAGTTGACCACTACAAAGCAACGATGATGGTGGTTATCGTATTTCCGGCTCTAAGGTCGGCGGCTGTGAGACTCTGAAGTGCTTCGAGGTTAATGCCGAGGAGCTAATCGAGCAGATTCGTGAGCACGTGAAAAAGGCAGCCGTAGAGCCTGAGCATATTGACGAAATCGCTATTCAGGCAGGGATTGACCCAGCCGTGGCTGATGCTTACATGCAGGGGTATCACGACTCTGAAGCGCGGAGATCTGAGCGGCAGGGTGCTAACTGATGTGATATAAAATCCCTTCATGGTGGAGGGGGTGCTTATGTCAGAATACGAGAAGCTGTCAGAATACCTGTATCGAGAATCGTGTCGCATTGTTGGCGAATGCTGTCTGATGCTTGCCAGCAATGATGCGGAAACAAACAGAGACCAGCTGGTTCACGAGTTAAAACGACTTCACTGGGAAATAATGAAGAGCACGGATGAATCAAATCTGCCTATTTTGCTGGCCATCGAAAGGCTTGCTACTAGCGAGGACTGGAAGAAGCCATATCTTGGATGATGCCTAACCCATTCGACGCATAACAAACCCGCACCTGGCGGGTTTTTCTTTATCCGGAGTCCGTATGCAACTAAATCCAGTGGCAGCCGTCATCATGGCTCTTATTGCATGGACGGCTATCTCTTCACTCATTCACATGTCAGAGGGCTTGTTATGGCTAAATTTGCTGTGGGCGCAATTGTAAAGCACAAGTCAGGTGATATCAAAGGAGTGATTGATGGCGTTACGGAGCAGGAGAGCCGGCCGACATGGTATCGCATCGAGTGGGATTCAGGTGATTACAGTTCTCACGCAGAACACGAACTTCGCGCGGCTACTGTTGATGAGCCTCGCGTGTATAAGAAATTAGCGTAAGGAGATGAATGATGTTAGGTAAACCAGCAGAAGCCTTCGATTCATTTAAAGTAAAAGAATGCTCGCCAGAATGGGATGGAGAAGGGTTGCCTCCGGTTGGATGCTGTGTAGAAGCTAATTACGGCGGGGTGTGGGTTAAAGCCACTGTTGCTTACACTGAGCCACCTGAAAAATATAGCGCGGTAGACACATGGAAAGAGGCTTTAGTTTTTGATTGCAACACCACTCGACCCTTCTGGACTGATGAATTACGCCCTATCCGCTCAGAAGAAGATAAGAAGCGCGAGAATGGAGTGCTATCTCTTGCCAAAGCCGCAGGGGCTATGCCGTTCAGGTATGGCGAAACCCTAAGCGACGGAGAGCTTCTTGGCTCTTCATGGTATGTACTTTACGACAAGATAGCAGCCGGTGAAGTAGCGGGCATCCGCATTGACTAGACCGCCGCAATGGCGGTTTTTTATTGGAGATTGATAATGTCAAAGAATCTTGTTAAGTCGTGGACAACAAAATCAGGCCTCAACGCATTTATTTTTCTTATTAAAGATTCGCACCATTGTGGTTATGTCGTGCTACCAGCCTGCCTAAGCGACTTTGATTTTGATGAGGAGTTAATCGATGTCCATGGGGGGATAACCTACAGCGGGAATCCAGACTGGTCTGGAGGATTGACGGTTATTGGCTATGACTGTGCGCATGCGGGCGATCAATGCTTTGGATATAAAGATGGAGTATGGCGTGATATCGATTTCTGTACGGATGAGTGCGAAAAATTAGCTTCTCAACTGATCTCTTTGACTAACAGGAATGTGGAAGGAAACACAAAGTAAGCAGGAGTAACCATGGAATCACACAGCCTCACACTCGATGAGGCCTGTGCATTTCTCAAGATATTCCCTCCACCTCAGTTCGATTCACAATCCGGAGATGAAACCTATGCGCGAACTTCGCGACGATTCACTTGTTGACTTAAAGTTCATGATGGAAGATTCTGGTATGGGTAAAACGTTCCTGTACTCAGAAATCAAACACGGACGCCTGCCATCACCTCACAAATTCGGTCGCGCCTCTAAGTGGGTTTACGCCGACTATCAGAACTGGAAACACAGCTACTTCTCACCACTTCAAAAAGCCTCATGATTATCCTTTGCGGGCATAATTGCGGGCACAATATTTTCCACTTCTGCATTTCCTCTTGAATCCCCTGCACTTAGATGCTTTATGTGATGTCTGCAGGGGACACTTCCGATTTCCCTTATGCCTCCTTCCATAGCTCCACGCAATTGCGGCCACGACGTTTCGCGCCGTACAGCGCTTCATCCGCTGCCTGAATCAACCGCTCGTAGTCAGGATGCCCGTTAAACATCGCCGCCCCTATCGAAAGAGAGAGCGGGATAATATCGCCGGCCGGAGAGTTAACCTTGATTTTTTCCACCCGTTTGCGAATCCGCTCGGCAATTCGCAGCGTGTCTGCCTCTGAGATTTCCGTTAGCACAATCAGAAACTCATCTCCGCCGTAGCGAAAAACGTAATCGCAGGTCCGCACGTTGTCATAAAACGCGCCGGCGACCTTACGCAGGATCTCCTCTCCCGTGTTGTGCCCCCAGGTATCGTTAATTTGCTTAAATTTATCAACGTCAATAAGCAGCGTAGAAAGCCTGGTTCCGGCCCGGCTGGCGTGCAGAATTTCGCGTTTGAATATGGTTGGCAGGAAACGGCGGTTCAGCAGCCGGGTCAGGACATCCACGCCGACCTCGTGACGTGAGACCTCGTCAAACAGCTCCCGCAGCAGCGTAATGATTTGGGAGAGCGAGTTTCGCATTTGGTGCAGGAATTTATCCCGGTGCACGTTATCGTTCATGCCCTGCTCCGATTGACGGATGCGCTCGAAGGTTTCGTCAAACTCCTGAATCAGCCGCGAAATATGTCCGGCCTCAGCGATCCCGCTGAAATAGTGGCGTCCCTTATGGCTAAACCACAGCCCAAACTCAGACTGGCCCAGCGGCAGGCTGTTGCCGATGCTGGAATTAAGCGTGATTTTATACAGAAGCACCATTTCCCATGTCAGCAGCGCCGCGGTCTGCCTCTCCTTCTCCTCTTCGGCATTCTCCATTAAGGAAAAGATTCGGTAGTTTTCGTCCTCTTTCGCCGCATTGTTTTCGCTAAACACGTACGCCCGCGACATCACTTCCATAGCCAGGTCGATGCTGTTTATCGCGTAATGATAAATATGGAGCTTTATTTCAGACGAATGAGGGCTGGTGGTGATGATGGGCAACAGCAGCTTTTTTAGAACGCGAAACCCCATTTCGACCAAATCAACCGAAATGCCGATACGGGCATGAACGTCCGCGGCGCGCTGCTGGGCCCGGATCTGTTCTTCAACCTGGCCGGCCTTGCAGGAAAGCACGTCGGTAAGCCAGCGACGCAGCGCCTCCTGAAGCTGCCTTTCCACCTGCTCAGTAGTCAGAAATTCAGCGACGGAGGGATCGGCCAGAACAATGCGATAGAATTCATCGATCAGCGCCGTGGCATTATTTCCGGCAAGCTCGGCCGCAAGCCGGTGCACTTCGGGATCGGTTTCATTAATCAGCTTTACCCACTCTTGTTTTACCGTTTGCAGGTAGGTTTCCATGGTCAGCTCCTTCAGGAGACACGCGGGAATGCAGATTTAACAATAGCAAAATCAACCCACTCCGCAATTGTCGCTTTTTTAAACAAAAAGGAGTGATAGCTCATATCGTATAACGGTGCTACATTATGCCGCCCACCCAAGTCAGCAATGGCCAGGCAACGTCGTAAAGAACGGTAAAGCCTGCAACCATGACCTCGTCCTACGGTCTTAATGGCACGTGGTATCGCGAAGTCTGCGCTACCTTCACAGGCTTTACAAAGGTTCCACTATTTTGTCTCAATCCAAATTTCAGCGGGCGTTTCTGCACCCGCGCTACTGGTTTACATGGTTCGGTCTTGGCATGCTTTGGCTTCTGGTGCAACTTCCCTACCCCGTGATTCGTTTCCTGGGTTCGAAGCTGGGTAGCGCATCGCGCCATTTCCTGAAGCGTCGCGAATCCATTGCCCGTAAAAATCTTGAACTCTGCTTTCCGCATTACAACGCGCAGCAGCGTGAAAAGCTGATTGCTGAAAACTTTAAATCTATCGGTATGGCGCTGCTCGAAACCGGCATGGCCTGGTTCTGGTCAGACGAGCGCGTGCGTAAATGGTTTGACGTTGAAGGTCTGGATAACCTGAAGCGCGCCCAGCTGCAAAACCGCGGCGTGATGGTTGTCGGCGTGCATTTTATGTCCCTTGAGCTGGGTGGCCGCGTTATGGGCCTTTGCCAGCCGATGATGGCTACCTATCGTCCGCATAACAGCGCGCTAATGGAGTGGGTACAAACGCGCGGTCGCATGCGTTCGAATAAAGCCATGATCAGCCGAAACAACCTGCGCGGCATGGTCGGTGCCCTGAAGAAAGGCGAAGCCGTCTGGTTTGCACCGGACCAGGACTACGGTCCTAAAGGCAGCAGCTTTGCCCCCTTCTTTGCGGTGAAAAATGTCGCCACGACGAACGGCACCTTTGTGATTTCACGTCTTTCAGGCGCCGCGATGTTAACGGTGACCATGGTCAGGAAAGCGGATAAATCAGGCTACCGCCTGCACATCTCTCCTGAAATGGCCGACTATCCTGAAAACGAAGGCGAAGCTGCCTCCTTTATCAACAAGGTGATTGAGTTCGAGATTATGCGCGCGCCTGAGCAGTATCTGTGGATGCACCGCCGCTTTAAAACCCGCCCTCTGGGCGAAGCCTCCCTCTACGTCTAAGCCTTTCTGAAGGTTAGTTTCGCTAAGAAACTAACCTTTTCAATCACCTGTAATCACATTGCGTGACGGCTTATTCGAGCCGTCGCTCAATACACTTTTATTGCGTGATTAAATCAAACTGTCGCCGTTCCACGACACCTGTAAGTATAGGAAATTATTTAAAAAAATGACTCTTGTCACCCCTGAAATTTAGGCGTACATTAGCGCCGTCTGGCGACAGGAAAGCACAGAATTCTGAGCTGAAGTTAGCGGCGTAACGGGATAATTCTTATTTACCCCTGCGCGCGATTTCAACTCTCTATACTCAGTTGGACTCTGTTTTTTTAATGCGTACCGGTAGATACGCGGAGCGATGAAACGTGAAATATTTCTTTATGGGCATTTCGGTTATTGTTTTAGTTTGGGCCGGAACGTTTGCTCTGATGATCTAGTTAAGAAAATGCAGTCAAAAAAACAGGCGCCAGCGGCGCCTGTTTTTTTGTCGATTACGATTCGGGTTGTTCCGCCACGCTCTTCGTCGCAAGCAGGCCGTCGGCACGGAACATGCTTTTTATTCCCCGCACGGCCTGACGAATACGATCGCTGTTTTCAATAAGCGCAAACCGAACGTGCGTGTCACCGTAGTCACCAAAGCCGATGCCCGGCGAGACGCACACCTTTGCATCCTGAAGCAATTTTTTAGCAAATTCCAGCGAGCCCATCGCCGCATACGGCTCGGGAATTTTCGCCCAGACGTACATCGACGCTTTTGGCATTTCCACCATCCAGCCGGCCTCATGAAGCCCTTTGACCAGCACGTCACGGCGGCGCTTGTACTGGGCGGCGATATCGTGCACGCACTGCTGACCGCCCTCCAGCGCCGCGATGGCCGCGACCTGCAGCGGCGTAAAGGTGCCATAGTCGTGGTAACTTTTAATCCGCGCCAGGGCGCTCACCAGCGTCTTGTTCCCGACCATAAAGCCAATACGCCAGCCCGCCATGTTGTAACTTTTCGACAGCGTAAAGAACTCAACCGCCACGTCACGGGCGCCGGGCACCTGCATAATTGACGGGGCTTTCCAGCCGTCATAGACGATATCGGCGTAGGCCAGATCGTGTACTACCAGCACGTCATAACGCTTCGCCAGGGCCACCACTTTCTCAAAGAATTCCAGTTCGACACACTGCGCCGTTGGGTTTGACGGGAAGCCGAGGATCATCATCTTCGGCTTCGGGTAGCTTTCGCGAATGGCACGTTCCAGCTCGTTAAAGAAGTCGACGCCTTCCACCAGCGGTACCGAACGAACCTGCGCGCCGGCAATCACCGCACCGTAAATATGAATCGGGTAGCTCGGGTTTGGCACCAGTACGGTATCGCCATGATCGAGGGTCGCCAGCATCAGGTGCGCCAGCCCCTCTTTCGAGCCGATGGTCACGATCGCTTCACTTTCGGGATCGATATCGACCTGATAGCGATCCTGATACCAGCGTGAGATCGCCCGGCGCAACCGGGGAATACCCCGCGACGTCGAGTAGCCGTGCGTATCAGGCCGTTGGGCAACCGTGCAGAGTTTTTCCACAATGTGGGGAGGCGTAGGGCCGTCAGGATTACCCATGCTGAAATCAATAATGTCTTCGCCGCGCCGACGCGCAGCCATTTTCAGTTCAGCAGTGATGTTAAAAACATAAGGGGGGAGACGATCGATACGCGTAAAACTGCGTTCAGGACTGAATTCAGCCATAGGTTCCTCAGAGTCACGTTAGCGCCCGGACCGTCCGAGCGACGCTGCCACCAGCGTGGCATGCCTAGAAAATAACCTGAAGAAAAAGATGCTGTCGAGGGGCAATCGACAAAAAAACATTTTGCACTAAAACGGGAATCACATCGCAGTGAAAAGCGGAACCATTATCGCGAGCGGCCAGTTTTTACCGCTACGATTTAACAGGTTGTTATCAGGATCTTTACCTGGCATTTTCCGACAAACGGAAACGCAGCGTCTTTCAGTCAAAAGCGAACAATCCCCTTTGAGAATTATGGTTTTTCCCCATTTGATAAATCTGACGGATAACTGGCGATCGGACGCGAGGTTTTTTATCATAGCTTTTTCCCGTTTCCCCAGGCCTGACCGTGCACGAAATCTTCAATATGCTTCTGGCGGTGTTTGACCGCGCGGCGTTAATGCTGATCTGTCTGTTTTTTCTTATACGCATTCGCCTGTTCCGCGAGCTTTTGCATAAATCTGCCCACTCACCAAAAGAGCTCCTGGCCGTCACGTTCATCTTTTCGCTGCTTGCCCTGTTCAGTACCTGGTCCGGCGTGCCGGTAGAAGGCTCGCTGGTCAACGTGCGCATCATCGCCGTGATGTCAGGCGGGATCCTCTTTGGACCCTGGGTCGGGATTATTACGGGCATTATCGCCGGTACCCATCGTTACCTGATTGATATTGGCGGCGTAACGGCAATCCCCTGTTTTATCACCAGCATTATCGCCGGGGTGCTCTCCGGCTGGATTAACCGCAAATTCCCGAAAAAACAGCACTGGCGGGCGGGGATTATCGCCGGGATGATCTGCGAAACGCTGACCATGATTCTGGTTGTCGCCTGGGCACCAACCGTTGCGCTGGGGCTGGATATCGTCTCGAAGATCGGCATTCCGATGATCCTCGGCAGCGTCTGTATCGGTTTTATCGTGCTGCTGGTGCAGAGCGTGGAAGGGGAAAAGGAGGCCAGCGCCGCACGTCAGGCCAAGCTGGCGCTGGATATTGCCAACAAAACGCTGCCGCTTTTCCGTCACGTTAACGCCGAATCGTTGCGCCAGGTGTGCGAGATCATCCGTCGGGATATTCACGCCGATGCGGTTGCCATCACCAATATCAATCACGTGCTGGCTTACGTGGGCGTGGGTGAACATAACTATCGCGACAATGACGACACCATCAGCCCCACCACCAGACAGGCGATTAACTACGGTAAAATCATCATTAAAAACAATGATGAAGCCCACCGAACGCCAGAAATCCACTCGATGCTGGTGATCCCCCTGTGGGAAAAGGGCGTGGTGACGGGGACGCTGAAAATTTACTACTGCCATGCGCACCAAATTACCTCCTCGCTTCAGGAGATGGCGATTGGCCTGTCGCAGATCATCTCTACCCAGCTTGAGGTTTCCCGCGCCGAGCAGCTGCGCGAGATGGCAAATAAGGCAGAGCTGCGTGCGCTGCAAAGTAAAATCAATCCCCATTTCCTGTTTAACGCCCTGAATGCTATCTCCTCCTCCATCCGACTTAATCCGGACACCGCACGCCAGCTGATTTTCAATCTGTCACGCTATCTGCGCTACAACATTGAGCTGAAAGACGACGAGCAGATCGACATCAAAAAAGAGCTATACCAAATCAAGGATTACATCGCCATTGAGCAGGCGCGCTTTGGCGATAAGCTCACCGTCATTTACGATATTGATGAAGAGGTCAACTGCGTGATCCCAAGCCTGCTGATCCAGCCGCTGGTGGAAAACGCCATTGTTC
>CATOUR010000620.1:0-30824 GCA_951848785.1 Callosobruchus maculatus | reverse complement strand
GCCTGGTTGAGCTTTTGCCCAAAACCGGGCGCAAGCACCAGCTTCGTCGTCACCTTGCGCACCTGCGCCATCCAATCATCGGCGACAGCAAGCACGCGATCTGCGCCAGAACCGCAGCGCGGCAGAGCACTTCGGCTGTAACCGGCTGATGCTGCACCGCCAGCGAGCTGTGCCTGACGCACCCGTTCACCGGTGAACCGCTGACTCTCCGCGCGGGGCTGGACGATGTCTGGATGCAGGCGCTGTCACAGTTTGGCTGGCTGGGACAACTCCCCGAAAATGAAAGGGTTGAGTTTGCCGCAGGCAACGTTCAGGATGAACGGCAGGCGCAATAATTACGGGAGCAAAGCATGGCTGAAGTAGGCATTTTTGTCGGCACGATGTACGCAACTCGCTGCTGTGGCGGAGGAAGCGGAAGCGATCCTCGCAAATCAGGGCCATAAGGCGACGGTCTATGAAGATCCGCAGCTGGAGGACTGGGAAAAATACAAAGACAACTTCATCCTCATCGTGACGTCTACCACGGGGCAGGGCGATCTGCCGGACAGCATCATGCCGCTTTTCCAGGGATAAAAGATCGGCTTGGCTACCAGCCAGACGTGCGTTACGGCATCATCGCGTTGGGTGACAGCTCATACGCTAACTTCTGCGGCGGCGGCAAGCAGTTCGACGCGCTGTTGCAGGAACAGAGCGCTCAGCGCGTCGGCGAAATGTTGCTGATTGATGCCGGTGAGCATCCTGAACCAGAAAGCGAGTCAAATCCGTGGGTTGAACGCTGGGCAACCCTGCTGAAATAACCCTGACGATACCGCACGCAGGCCGGGTAAGGCGTATCCGCTACCCGGCCATACCGCCCGCCCCAAACCCCAATTCCGTGAACCACCTTCCACTTCCTTGGCTTATGCCATAAACAACCTCTCACACACCCTTCAATACTGTGTTTTTGCACGGTGAGAGAACGCGTCACTCCTTCATATACTTTTCCCGTCACTATAAAACGGCTCAAGGCCGTACCAAAACGATCCAATACAACTCTCTCATTCTGATTACCCTACAGGTGCCGTACAGAATGAACCAGGCGAAAGCTATGATTCAGGAGTGCAACTATGAGTACATTAAGCCAGGCGGCGAGCAGCGCTGAAAAGCGCACCAATGCTCGCTACTGGATAGTGGTGATGCTGTTTATCGTCACATCCTTTAACTACGGCGACCGCGCGACGCTGTCGATTGCGGTTCTGAAATGGCAAAAGATATCGGGCTCGATCCGTTGGTATGGGTTATGTTTTCTCCGCGTTTTCATGGGCCTATGTTATCGGCAAATTCCTGGCGGCTGGCTGCTGGACCGCTTCGGCTCCAAGCGGGTCTACTTCTGGTCCATCTTTATCTGGTCGATGTTTACCCTGCTGCAGGGCTTCGTCGATATCTTTAGCGGCTTCGGCATTATCATTGCGCTCTTTACCCTCCGCTTCCTGGTGGGCTTAGCGGAAGCGCCATCCTTCCCCGGTAACAGCCGCATTGTGGCAGCCTGGTTCCCGGCGCAGGAGAGGGGAACGGCGGTAGCCATCTTCAACTCGGCGCAATACTTCGCGACGGTTATTTTCGCCCCAATCATGGGCTGGCTGACGCACGAGGTGGGCTGGTCACACGTCTTCTTCTTCATGGGTGGACTGGGATCGTTATCAGCTTTGTCTGGCTGAAAGTGATCCACGAACCGAACCAGCACCCGGGCGTGAACAAGAAGGAGCTGGACTACATTGCTGAAGGCGGGGCGCTGATCAACATGGATCAGAAAACCCAAAAAGCCAAAGTTCCGTTCAGCCAGAAATGGGCGCAGATTAAACAGCTCGTCGGCACACGCATGATGATCGGTATCTATCTGGGCCAGTACTGCATCAACGCCTTGACCTACTTCTTCATCACCTGGTTCCCGGTTTACCTGGTGCAGGCGCGCGGCATGTCGATTCTGAAGGCGGGCTTCGTCGCCTCCGTTCCGGCCATCTGCGCTTCGTGGGCGGTGTGCTCGGCGGGGTCATTTCCGACTGGCTGATGCGCCGTACCGGTTCGCTGAATATTGCGCGTAAAACGCCAATCGTGCCTCGGCATGCTCTCCATGACCATGGTGTTCTGCAACTACGTCAGCGCGGAGTGGATGATCATCGGCTTTATGGCGATGGCCTTCTCGGTAAAGGCATTGGCGCGTGGGCTGGGCGGTGATGGCAGATACCGCGCCGAAAGAGATCAGCGGCCTGAGCGGCGGCCTGTTCAAACATGTTTGGCAACATTTCCGGCATTGTCACCCCAATCGCGATCGGTTACATCGTCGGCACAACCGGCTCCTTCAATGGCGCGCTGATTTACGTTGGTGTCCATGCGCTGTAGCGGTGCTCAGCTATCTGGTACTGTGGGCGACATCAAGCGTATCGAACTCAAACCTGTCGTGGAGCGCGGATGATGACAACGCAATCAAGCCCGGTCGTCACTGAGATGAAGGTTATCCCGGTGGCGGGGCAGGACAGCATGCTGCTCAACATTGGGGGCGCGCATAACGCCTGGTTTACCCGTAATATCGTGGTGCTGACCGACAGCGCAGGCAATACCGGCGTGGGTGAAGCGCCGGGCGGAGAGGTGATTTACCAGACGCTGGTCGATGCCGTCCCGCAGGTGGTTGGGCAGGAAATCGCCCGCCTGAACAGGGTGGTTCAGCGAGTGCACAAGGGTAACCAGTCGGCGGATTTTGACACCTTCGGAAAAGGCGCCTGGACGTTTGAGCTGCGCGTTAACGCGGTGGCGGCCCTGGAGGCGGCTCTCCTCGATTTACTCGGCAAGGCGCTGAACGTGCCGGTCTGTGAACTGCTTGGGCCCTGGCAAACAGCGTGATGCGGTAACGGTGCTGGGCTATCTGTTCTATGTTGGCGACGCGACAAAAACCGATCTGCCGTATCTGGAGCGCTCGCCGGGCAGCCACGAGTGGTATCACCTGCGTCACCAGGAGGCGCTTTCCGCCGACGCGGTAGTGCGCCTGGCGGAAGCGGCGCAGGATCGCTACGGCTTTAAGGACTTCAAGCTGAAAGGCGGCGTCCTGCCGGGCGAGCAGGAGATTGACAGCGTGCGCGCGTTGAAAAAACGTTTTCCGGAGGCGCGCATCACCGTCGATCCGAACGGCGCATGGCTGCTGGATGAAGCCATCGCGCTGTGTAAAGGGCTGGGCGACGTGCTGACCTACGCGGAAGACCCGTGCGGCGCGGAGCAGGGCTTCTCCGGCCGCGAAGTGATGGCGGAGTTCCGACGCGCCACCGGCTGCCGGTCGCGACCAATATGATCGCCACCCAACTGGCGCGAAATGGGCCATGCGGTGATGCTGAATGCGGTGGACATTCCGCTGGCGGACCCGCACTTCTGGACCCTTTCCGGCGCGGTGCGCGTGGCGCAGCTGTGCGATGACTGGGGGCTCACCTGGGGCTGCCACTCCAATAACCATTTCGACATTTCCCTGGCGATGTTTACCCACGTTGCGCGGCGGCACCGGGCAACCCGACCGCCATTGATACGCACTGGAGTCTGGCAGGAAGGCGAAGCGCGCCTGACCAGGAATCCGCTTGAAATCAAAAACGGCAGCATCGCCGTACCGGATGCGCCGGGGCTGGGCGTGGAGCCTGACTGGGATCGGATCCACCAGGCGCATGAAGCGTATAAAAAACTGCCGGGCGGCGCGCGCAACGACGCGGGCCCGATGCAGTACCTTATCCCCGGCTGGACATTTGACCGTAAGCGCCCTGTTTTTGGACGTCACTGATAAAAGGATCGAACGATGAGCACTTTTTCTACCCCTGTAGTCACCTCCATGCAGATTATCCCCGTCGCGGGACATGACAGCATGTTGATGAACCTGAGCGGCGCTCACGCGCCGTTCTTCACCCGCAATATTGTGGTGATCAAGGACAACTCCGGGCACACCGGTGTGGGTGAAATCCCGGGCGGGGAGAAGATCCGTAAAACGCTGGAAGACGCCGTTCCGCTGGTGGTGGGCAAAACGCTGGGGGAATACAAAAACGTTCTGAACAGCGTGCGTAACACCTTTGCCGATCGCGATGCGGGCGGTCGTGGTCTGCAAACGTTTGACCTGCGTACCACCATTCACGTGGTGACGGGCATCGAAGCCGCAATGCTGGATCTGTTAGGCCAGCATCTGGGCGTCAACGTCGCATCCCTGCTGGGTGACGGCCAGCGGCGTAATGAAGTGGAGATGCTCGGTTACCTGTTCTTTATCGGCAACCGCAAGCTGACCCCGCTGCCGTACCAGAGCCAGCCGGACGAAAAATGCGACTGGTACGCGGTACGCCACGATGAAGCGATGACCCCGGACGCTGTGGTGCGCCTGGCAGAAGCCGCGTATGAAAAATACGGCTTTAATGACTTCAAGCTGAAAGGCGGCGTGCTGGCCGGTGAGGAAGAAGCGGAGGCGATCGCCGCGCTGGCGAAGCGCTTCCCGCAGGCGCGCGTGACGCTGGATCCGAACGGTGCCTGGTCCCTTGATGAAGCCATCAAAATAGGTAAGCAGCTAAAAGGCGTGCTGGCCTACGCGGAAGATCCGTGCGGCGCAGAGCAGGGTTACTCCGGGCGTGAGGTTATGGCGGAGTTCCGTCGCGCCACCGGGCTGCCAACCGCCACCAACATGATCGCGACCGACTGGCGTCAGATGGGGCATACGCTCTCCCTGCAGTCGGTGGATATCCCGCTGGCAGATCCGCACTTCTGGACGATGCAGGGCTCGGTTCGGGTGGCGCAGATGTGCCACGAGTTTGGCCTGACCTGGGGTTCGCACTCCAACAACCACTTCGACATCTCGCTGGCGATGTTCACCCACGTGGCGGCCGCTGCGCCGGGCAAGATCACCGCAATTGATACCCACTGGATCTGGCAGGAGGGCAACCAGCGCCTGACCAAACGGCCGTTTGAAATCAAAGGCGGCATGGTGCAGGTTCCTTCCACGCCGGGCCTGGGCGTAGAGCTGGATATGGATCAGGTCATGAAAGCACATGAGCTGTATCAGAAACACGGGCTGGGCGCGCGTGACGATGCGCTGGCAATGCAGTACCTGATCCCTGAGTGGACATTCGACAATAAACGTCCGTGCATGGTACGATAAGCGCATTGGGACCGCTCCCACGAGCGGTCCCTTACGTGGTGTATGCTTAACGTAACTAACATGCGTAAGGATGGCTTATGAAAATTGTAATCGCTCCGGACTCGTATAAGGAAAGCTTGAGCGCGCTTGAGGTGGCGACAGCGATAGAGGACGGTTTTCGCGAAATTTTCCCGTCAGCTGACTATGTCAAATTGCCGGTTGCCGACGGCGGCGAAGGGACGGTAGACGCCATGGTGGCAGCCACTCATGGGCGCATTGTCCATGTTCCCGTCACCGGCCCCCTGGGTGAACGTGTCGAGGGGTTCTTCGGCTTATCCGGAGACGGTAAAAGCGCGTTTATCGAGATGGCGGCGGCGAGCGGTCTGGAGCTGGTGCCTCCCGCCAGGCGTAACCCGCTGGTCACCACCTCGTGGGGGACCGGCGAGCTCATCCGTCATGCGCTTGACGCAGGCGTTAAGCATATCATTATTGGCATTGGCGGCAGCGCGACCAACGACGGCGGCGCGGGCATGGTGCAGGCGCTGGGCGTAAAACTGCTGGATGCCAGCGGGCAGCCGGTAGGGCCGGGCGGCGGCGAACTGGCAAGCCTTACGCATATTGACGTGGGCGGGCTGGATAAGCGGCTGGCCGCGTGTCGAATTGAAGTGGCCTGTGATGTGACCAATCCCCTGATCGGTGAAGCCGGCGCTTCTGCGGTATTTGGCCCGCAGAAAGGGGCGACGCCGGAAATGATCGGAACGCTGGATAACGCGCTTGCCCATTACGCACAGAACATCGCCCGGGATCTGGATATTGACGTCTTAAACCTCGCGGGCGGCGGCGCGGCGGGCGGAATGGCGCCGCGCTGTATGCATTTTGCGGCGCGCAGCTGCGTCAGGGCATTGAGATTGTCACTGATGCGCTGCATCTTGATGAACAGGTTGCGAACGCCGATCTGGTGATCACCGGTGAAGGCCGCATCGACAGCCAGACGATCCACGGCAAGGTGCCCGTTGGCGTGGCGCGAGTCGCGAAACGCTATAACAAACCGGTTATCGGCATTGCTGGCAGCCTGACGGCGGACGTTGGCGTGGTGCACGAGCACGGGCTGGATGCCGTATTCAGTGTGATATACACCATCTGTTCTCTGGAAGATGCGCTGGAAAATGCGCAACGGAACGTGCAGATGGCCGCACGAAATATTGCGGCGGTGCTGAAAATGGGGCAGGGGATGTAGTTTCCCCTCACCCTGACCCTCTCCCCAACGGGGCGAGGGGACTGTTGGTGCGGCCTTTATCCTTTGCCCTGAGGCCTCACCAGCGCTAGTTCCCTAATACCTTCATCGCTTCCCGCGTCACATTGTCCATCTCGTCCAGCAGCTCCAGGAACTCCGGTTCAAGCTCTGACTCTGGCGTTCCCGCGCGTAGCTGCTGCTCAAGTAGCTGGCAGAGATTTTTCAGCCGCGGTACGCCGCTGTAGCCGCAGCTACCGTGCAGCTTATGAATGGCTTCCAGCAGCCCGTCAGGGTTTTCTCCCACCAGCTGCTCTTCAACCTTGTTCCGTATTTCCGGCAGGAAGTCCACCAGCATTTGCAGCATATCCCTTGCCAGGTCGGCTTTGCCCGCCGCCTGGCGCAGCGCCAGCTGCCAGTCGAACGTGGCATTCTGGTTCACGCCGATCTCCGGCGATTCAGCTGAAACGGTGTATGTCCCGCCAATGTGTCCAGGCTTGTAGCGCAGCAGCAGGCTGTGCAGCTTCTCTTCGTCGATCGGTTTCGCCAGATAATCGTTCATAGCCCGCACCCAGCAGCTTCTCCTTTTGCCCGGCCATCGCGTGCGCCGTCACGGCAATCACCGGCGTCTGCTGCTGGTGCGGAAGCTGGCGGATCAGCTCACAGGCGCGAATACCGTCCATTCCCGGCATCTGAATATCCATCAGGATCAGGTCGAACTGCATCTGTTTGGCCTGTTCAACGGCTTCGGCACCGTTGGTACACAGCTCCACGTGCTGAACCTGATCCTCAAGCAGCACGCCAATCAGCTTCAGGTTTGCCGGGTTGTCGTCTACTGCCATCACCGTCATCGGGAGCTTGTGCTCATCGTTCGCCGGCAGAAGGGGCTGGTGCGTCAGGCGACAATACTCGGTCAACGCAGGCAGCAGCCGGGTTGCGGTGAGCGGTTTCAGCAGACACGCCGCCGCCCCGTCGTTTTTCAGCTCTTCGGCATTGATTTGCGCGTGACACGGCAGGGCCAGCAACAGGTAGTCCGTCATGGAAGCCGCCTTCGCCAGGCGCTCCTGCTGCATGGTCAGCTCGCCGGTAAACGTCACCGGAATACCCATCAGCAGGATATCGTAATGGTCGCTCGCCAGCGCCGAGAAGGTCGGGCTGTAGACCACCTCCAGCGGCGTAGTGCTCAACACGTCCAGCGTGCACTGCGCCGCGGCGGCGTTAGGTTCCACATAGGCCAGACGCATCCCTTTCAGGCAGTCGGTGACCGGGCCGTCGGTCTGCACGTTCGGGTTAAGATCGAGATTGATATGGAACCAGAAGGTTGAGCCCCGGTTAGGCTGGCTGTGGAAGGAGATATCGCCCCCCATCTCTTTCACCAGTTTTTGGGTGATCACCAGCCCCAGGCCCGTTCCGCCGTGGCGACGGGAGATGCTCGCATCGGCCTGGCGGAAAGCCTGGAACAGACGCGACTGATCGCGCTCCGGTATGCCAATACCGGTATCGCGGATCTGCACTTCTATCTGAACCTTATTATTACTGAGCGCCCGTTTTTCGACCAGGATGTCAATATTGCCGCTCTCGGTGAACTTAATCGCGTTGCCCACCAGATTGGTAATAACCTGCTGCAGGCGCAGCGGGTCGCCAATGACGTTATCCGGCACGTCGTTTTTGATATTGAGCGTCAGCTCCAGCCCTTTATCGTGCGAGGAGTGGGCAAGCAGCGTGACCACGTCATCCAGCGTGCTGCGCAGCGGGAACGGGATGCTTTCCAGAATCAGCTTGCCCGCTTCCAGCTTCGAGAAGTCCAGCACGTCGTTAATAATGGTCAGCAGGTTATTGGCCGAGCGTTCAATGGTATGCAGGTGGTCACGCTGGGTCGGATTCAGCTCGCTTTTGAGCGTCAGGCGGGTAAAGCCAATCACCCCCGTTAAGCGGCGTACGCAGCTCGTGCGACATGTTCGCCAGGAACTCAGACTTAATGCGCGCCGCCTCCTGCGCGCGTTTTTTCGCCAGATCCAGCTCCACGTTCTGGATCTCCATCTGCTCCAGCGTTTCACGCAGGTCCGACGTGGCCTGGTCAACGTTGTGCTGCATCTCTTCGTGATAGGCCGCCAGCGACATTGCCATTGAGTTGATGCCGTTTTTCAGCATATCCAGTTCGCCGAGCATAAAGCCTTCTACGCGGCTGTCGAGCTGGCCGCGGCGTATCCGGTCAACGGTATTCACCATGTTGCGGATAGGTCCCGTGACGTCGCGCATCAGTCGCCAGCCGAAGATCAGCGCGATACCGATACAAAAGAGCATCATCACGCCGGAAATGAATATTTCTTTGTACTGCTGGAGACGCACCGACTTGAGATCCAGCTCCAGCGCCACATATCCCAGCATATTGTTGCTGGACTTGGCATCGGACTGGGCGGATTCATCAGGTGAATAGCTTTCCGAGACGATCGGCGTACGCAGGATCATGATATCGCCGCGCCGCAGGACCGTGAGATGGCGCGGGAAGGGGGTACCTTCCGGGATTTTCAGCGACGTGGGATCGAGATGAAAATTCGAGGTCACGAACAGCCGGTTATGTTCATCGTAAACGGAAATGGCGCGGACAATCTCTGAATGCCGGCGGTGCAGCACGCTGATTAACTGACCAATGGATTCGCGATTTTGCAGGTTCATGCCGTACTCGCTGGAGACGGCCAGCGGTTCGATAATGCTGGCACCGGCATCTTCAAGCTGCCTCTGCAGATCGTTATAGCGGTGCACCACAAAGAAGATGCTCAGCAGCAAACCGATGAGAACGGTAGGAGCGAGGATCAAAATCATCATGCGCGCGCGCAGGCTGTAGTTGGTCATGGAGTTCCGTTATGGGACAATCAGGCTAATTATGTTTATTTGAGAAAAATCTCGGCGATGGCGCAATTCTACTCTGCAAAACGACGCGTGACGACGCGTCAGATCATAACTGTTGAAGCCACGGACCTCGATCCTTTCGGACAGGGGGTGGCGCGTCACAATGGTAAAACCCTGTTTATCACAGGTTTGCTGCCGGGAGAACGAGCAGAAATTACGCTGACGGAAGACAAACGCCAGTACGCGCGCGGCCAGGTCAAGCGCCGTCTTGGCGATAGCCCGGATCGCGTAACGCCTCGCTGCCCCCCATTTTGGCGTCTGCGGCGGCTGTCAGCAACAGCATGCCAGCACAGAATTACAGCAAAAAAGTAAAAGCAGCGCGCTGGCTCGCCTGCTAAAACACGACGTCAGTGACGTTGTTGCTGACCAGCCGTGGGGATACCGCCGCCGCGCTCGCCTGAGCCTCAGCTATCAGCCAAAAACCGGGCGGCTGGAGATGGGTTTTCGTAAGGCCGGCTCCAGCGATATCGTCAATATCGCGCGCTGCCCTGTTTTGGTGCCCCATCTTGAAGCATTGCTTCCGGACGTGCACCACTGTCTTGCATCGCTGGATGGCGTGCGTTCGCTGGGCCATGTCGAACTGGTGCTGGCAAACAACGGTCCGCTGATGGTGCTGCGCCATACCGCGCCGCTGTCGAAGAAAGATCGCGAAAAACTGGAACGCTTTTCGCATTCTCACGAGCTTGCGCTTTTCCTCGCGCCGCAGAGCGAGATACTTGAGCAGGTAACGGGAGAAGCCCCCTGGTATGCGTCAGACGGGCTACGCTTAACGTTCAGCCCGCGGGATTTTATCCAGGTTAACGACGGCGTAAACCAGCAGATGGTAGCAAACGCGCTGGCGTGGCTTGATGTACAGCCAACCGATCGGGTGCTCGATCTGTTCTGCGGTATGGGGAACTTCACCCTGCCGCTGGCCCGCAGAGCAGAGAGCGTGGTCGGGGTGGAGGGCGTTGAGGCGCTGGTGGCGAAAGGCCAGGAGAACGCCCAACAGAACGGGTTGCAAAATGTGACATTCTTTCATCAAAATCTGGAGGAAGATGTCACGCAGCAACCATGGGCTAAGCAGGGCTTCGATAAGATCCTGCTCGATCCGGCGCGCGCGGGTGCGCCGGGCGTGATGCAACATATAATTAAACTCGCGCCTGAACGCGTGGTCTATGTTTCCTGTAATCCGGCGACGCTTGCCCGGGACAGTGAAGCATTATTGAGCGGGGGTTACCAGATTCGGCGTCTGGCAATGCTGGACATGTTCCCGCACACTGGACATCTGGAATCGATGGTGTTGTTTGAGCACATCTAATGAGTTTGGCTTGTCGACTTCGACAGGCCCTTGTCCCTAAAGGAGAGGACGATGGTTGCGGTAAGAAGTGCACATTTAAATAAAGCTGGTGAGTTTGACCCTCAAAAATGGATCGCAAGTCTGGGGATTTCCAGCCAGCAGTCGTGTGAACGCTTAACCGAAACCTGGGCCTATTGTTTACGGACTACGCAGGGACATCCGGACGCTGAACTGCTGCTGTGGCGCGGCGTGGAGATGGTAGAAATTTTATCCATGCTGAACATGGATATCGAAACGCTGCAGGCCGCGCTGCTGTTCCCGCTTGCGGACGCCGACGTGGTAACCGAAGACGTGCTGCGTGAGAGCGTCGGCCAGCCCGTTGTGGCGCTTATTCACGGCGTACGTGACATGGCCGCCATCCGCCAGCTGAAGGCCGCACAAACGGATTCCGTCTCCTCCGAGCAGGTCGATAACGTTCGCCGCATGCTGCTGGCGATGGTGGATGATTTCCGCTGCGTGGTTATCAAGCTGGCGGAACGTATTGCCCACCTGCGCGAAGTGAAGGATGCCCCGGAAGACGAGCGCGTTCTGGCTGCCAAAGAGTGTACCAACATCTATGCGCCGCTGGCGAACCGCCTGGGAATCGGCCAGCTGAAGTGGGAGCTGGAAGATTACTGCTTCCGCTACCTGCATCCGGCGGAATACAAGCGCATTGCAAAACTGCTGCACGAACGCCGCATCGACCGCGAGCACTATATCGACGAGTTTGTTGGCGGGCTGCGCCAGGCGATGAAAGAGGAGAATGTGCGCGCCGAGGTTTACGGTCGTCCTAAGCACATCTACAGCATCTGGCGCAAAATGCAGAAGAAACATCTCGCCTTTGACGAGCTGTTCGACGTGCGCGCCGTGCGTATCGTGGCGGAACGTTTGCAGGACTGCTACGCCGCGCTGGGGATCGTACACACCCATTTCCGCCATCTGCCGGGACGAGTTTGATGACTATGTCGCCAACCCGAAACCGAACGGCTACCAGTCTATTCATACCGTGGTGCTCGGCCCTGGCGGCAAAACGGTGGAAATTCAGATCCGTACCAGACAGATGCACGAAGACGCCGAGCTGGGCGTGGCCGCGCACTGGAAGTATAAAGAGGGCACCTCCGGCGGCGCTCGCTCTGGTCACGAGGATCGTATCGCCTGGCTGCGTAAGCTGATTGCGTGGCAGAAGAGATGGCCGACTCCGGCGAAATGCTCGACGAAGTGCGCAGCCAGGTCTTCGACGATCGCGTCTACGTCTTACTCCGAAAGGGGACGTGGTTGACCTGCCGGCTGGCTCCACGCCGCTTGATTTTGCTTACCACATCCACAGCGACGTGGGGCACCGCTGCATCGGCGCGAAAATTGGCGGGCGCATCGTCCCGTTCACTTACCAGCTGCAGATGGGCGACCAGATTGAAATCATCACCCAGAAGCAGCCGAACCCAAGCCGCGACTGGCTTAACCCGAACCTGGGCTATGTCACCACCAGCGCGGGCGCTCCAAAAATTCACGCCTGGTTCCGTAAGCAGGATCGTGACAAAAATATCCTCGCCGGTCGCCAGATCCTGGACGACGAGCTGGAGCATATCGGGATTAGCCTGAAAGAGGCGGAGAAAATTCCTGCTGCCCGCGCTACAACTTCAACGAGCTGGACGAGCTGTTGGCGGCGATTGGCGGTGGTGATATCCGGCTGAATCAGATGGTGAACTTCCTGCAGGCGCAGTTCAACAAGCCAAGCGCGGCAGAGCAGGACGCGGCCGCGCTGAAGCAGCTGCAGCAAAAAACCCTACGCCCCACAGCAGCGCAGCAAGGACAATGGCCGCGTGGTGGTCGAAGGGGTCGGGAACCTGATGCACCATATCGCCCGCTGCTGCCAGCCGATTCCGGGTGACGATATTGTCGGCTTTATTACTCAGGGGCGCGGGATCTCGATACACCGCTCCGACTGCGATCAGCTTGCCGAACTGCAGTCGCACGCGCCGGAACGCATCGTGGAAGCGGTCTGGGGGGAGAGCTACTCTGCCGGCTACTCGCTGGTGGTCCGCGTCACTGCCAACGACCGCAGCGGTCTGCTGCGCGACATCACGACCATTCTCGCCAACGAGAAGGTCAACGTGCTGGGCGTAGCCAGCCGCAGCGATACCCGCGAGCAGCTTGCCACCATCGATATGACCATCGAAATCTATAACCTGCAGGTGCTGGGCCGCGTGCTCGGCAAGCTGAACCAGGTGCCGGATGTGATTGACGCGCGCCGTCTGCACGGCGGTTAATCCTTCGTTTCTGTAGGCCGGGTAAGGCGAGGCCGCCGCCCGGCATTTTTTTATCAGGACAGACTATGACTCAAATCGACCGCCTGCTTGGCATCATGAAACGTCTTCGGGATCCGGAAAACGGCTGCCCGTGGGACAAAGAGCAAACTTTTGCCACCATCGCCCCGTATACCCTTGAAGAGACCTATGAGGTGCTGGACGCGATTTCCCGCGAAGATTTCGACGACCTGCGCGGGGAGCTGGGCGATCTGCTGTTCCAGGTAGTGTTCTACGCGCAGATGGCGCAGGAAGAGGGCCGCTTTAACTTTGACGATATCTGTGCCGCCATCAGCGACAAGCTGGAACGGCGTCATCCGCATATCTTTGGCGATGCCACCGCTGGCAACAGTACCGAAGTGCTGGCGCGCTGGGAGCAGATCAAAAGCGCCGAGCGCGCGGAAAAATCCCAGCACTCGGCGCTGGACGATATTCCCCTGAACCTGCCCGCGCTGATGCGCGCGCATAAAATTCAAAAGCGCTGTTCGGCGGTAGGGTTTGACTGGACCTCCCTCGGCCCGGTGCTGGAAAAAGTGCATGAAGAGATCGACGAAGTGATGCACGAAGCGCAGCAGGCCGTGGTGGATGAAGCAAAACTGGAAGAGGAGATGGGCGATCTGCTGTTTGCGACCGTCAACCTTTCGCGCCATCTCGGCGTAAAAGCGGAAACCGCGCTGCAAAAAGCGAACGTGAAATTCGAACGACGCTTCCGTGAAGTGGAGCGGATTGTGGCCTCGCGCGGCCTCGAAATGAGCGGGATTGACCTCGATGCAATGGAAGAAGTGTGGCAGGAAGTAAAACGCCAGGAACATGATCTCTAACGGAATTTTGCGATCAAGCGCAATTTGTGTGATTTTTTAAATGACAAGCGCTTGATTTGCGTCAAAAACATTTACCCAAAAGGGGCTATTTTCTCACTCCTTATGTTTGTCATGGCCTGGGAAGGAGACGGAGAATGAAAGTTTGTGGCGCTCGCCGTGTTCGGGTATACTACTTTCCCGTCCTGGTTATTCCATCGTTTCACCCTAACTTCTCAGGTTCAGCATGACAACGAACTATATTTTTGTGACCGGCGGGGTCGTATCCTCTCTGGGTAAAGGCATTGCCGCAGCCTCCCTCGCAGCCATTCTTGAAGCCCGTGGCCTCAATGTGACCATGATGAAACTGGATCCGTATATTAACGTCGATCCTGGCACCATGAGCCCAACCCAACACGGGGAAGTGTTCGTTACTGAAGACGGCGCTGAAACCGATTCTGGATCTTGGCCACTACGAGCGTTTCATCCGTACCAAAATGACCCGTCGTAACAACTTTACGACTGGCCGTATCTACTCTGACGTTCTGCGTAAAGAGCGCCGTGGTGACTACCTGGGCGCAACCGTGCAGGTTATCCCCCACATCACCAACGCCATTAAAGAACGTGTTCTTGCCGGTGGCGAAGGGCATGACGTTGTGCTGGTTGAAATCGGCGGTACCGTAGGGGATATCGAATCCCTGCCGTTCCTCGAAGCGATTCGTCAGCTGGCGGTAGATATTGGTCGTGAGCACGCGCTGTTCATGCACCTGACGCTGGTGCCTTACATGGCGGCAGCGGGTGAAGTGAAAACCAAACCGACCCAGCACTCTGTTAAAGAGCTGCTCTCCATCGGTATTCAGCCTGACATCCTGGTTTGCCGTTCCGATCGCGCGATTCCGGCGAACGAACGTGCGAAAATTGCATTGTTCTGTAACGTGCCTGAAAAAGCCGTTATTTCAATGAAAGATGTCGATTCCATTTATAAAATCCCGGGCCTGTTGAAATCACAGGGTCTGGACGATTATATTTGTAAACGATTCAGCTTGAACTGTCCGGAAGCTAACCTGTCTGAATGGGAACAGGTGATTTACGAAGAAGCCAATCCGGGCGGTGAAGTGACTATCGGTATGGTCGGTAAGTACATTGAACTGCCGGACGCCTATAAGTCAGTTATCGAAGCGCTGAAGCACGGTGGTCTTAAGAATCGCGTCTCCGTTAACATCAAGCTGATTGATTCGCAGGATGTTGAAACGCGCGGCGTCGAAATTCTGAAAGATCTGGACGCTATTCTCATCCCTGGCGGCTTCGGCTACCGTGGTGTTGAAGGCAAGATCGCCACTGCACGCTATGCGCGTGAAAACAATATTCCATACCTCGGCATCTGCCTGGGTATGCAATGCGCTGATTGAATTTGCGCGCAACGTAGCGGGAATGGAAAACGCGAACTCTACGGAATTTGTGCCAGACTGTAAGTACCCTGTAGTGGCGCTGATTACGGAATGGCGCGACGAAGACGGTAACGTCGAAGTCCGTACCGAGAAGAGCGATCTGGGTGGCACCATGCGTCTTGGCGCACAGGCCTGCCAGCTGTCCGACGATAGCGTGGTTCGCAAGCTTTACGGCGAGCCGGTCATCACCGAGCGCCATCGTCACCGCTATGAAGTCAACAACATGTTGTTGAAACAAATTGAAGCGGCGGGTCTGCGTGTTGCTGGCCGCTCCGGGGGACGATCAGTTAGTCGAGATCATCGAGGTGCCTAACCATCCGTGGTTCGTTGCCTGCCAATTCCACCCGGAATTTACTTCAACGCCGCGTGACGGACATCCGCTGTTTGCAGGCTTCGTGAAAGCCGCCAGCGAGTACCAGAAGCGCCAGGCGAAGTAAAAAAAAGTTAGAACGGCAACGCGTACCCCTGGTACGCGTTGTTTGTCTGGAGTTTTAGTTTAACTTGTACTGAGGAAAATCTAATGTCCAAAATCGTTAAAGTCATCGGTCGTGAAATCATCGACTCCCGTGGTAACCCGACCGTTGAAGCCGAAGTTCATCTGGAAGGTGGTTTCGTCGGTATGGCAGCTGCTCCATCAGGTGCTTCTACTGGTTCCCGCGAAGCGCTGGAACTGCGTGACGGCGACAAATCCCGTTTCATGGGCAAAGGCGTACTGAAAGCGGTTGGCGCTGTTAACGGTCCTATTGCTCAGGCTATCGTTGGCAAAGATGCCAAAGATCAGGCTGGCATCGACAAGATCATGATCGATCTGGACGGTACTGAAAACAAATCTAACTTCGGTGCGAACGCAATCCTGGCGGTTTCCCTGGCGAACGCCAAAGCAGCAGCGGCTGCTAAAGGTATGCCACTGTTCGAGCACATCGCTGAACTGAACGGCACCCCAGGCAAATACTCCATGCCTGTACCAATGATGAACATCATCAACGGTGGTGAGCACGCAGACAACAACGTTGATATTCAGGAATTCATGATTCAGCCAGTTGGCGCGAAAACCCTGAAAGAAGCAGTACGTATGGGTTCTGAAGTGTTCCACAACCTGGCTAAAGTTCTGAAAGCTAAAGGCATGAACACGGCCGTTGGTGACGAAGGTGGCTACGCGCCAAACCTGGGTTCTAACGCAGAAGCACTGGCTGTTATCGCTGAAGCGGTTAAAGCAGCAGGCTACGAGCTGGGCAAAGACATCACTCTGGCGATGGACTGCGCAGCTTCTGAATTCTACAAAGACGGTAAATACGTTCTGGCTGGCGAAGGCAACAAAGCGTTCACCTCCGAAGAGTTCACTCACTTCCTGGAAGACCTGACCAAACAGTACCCAATCGTTTCTATCGAAGACGGTCTGGACGAGTCTGACTGGGATGGTTTCGCATATCAGACCAAAGTACTGGGCGACAAAATCCAGCTGGTTGGTGACGATCTGTTCGTAACCAACACCAAGATCCTGAAAGAAGGCATCGAGAAAGGCATCGTTAACTCCATCCTGATCAAATTCAACCAGATCGGCTCTCTGACCGAAACCCTGGCTGCGATCAAAATGGCGAAAGACGCTGGCTACACCGCTGTTATCTCTCACCGTTCTGGCGAAACTGAAGATGCAACCATCGCTGACCTGGCTGTAGGTACCGCAGCAGGCCAGAGTCAAAACTGGTTCTATGAGCCGTTCTGACCGCGTTGCTAAATACAACCAGCTGATTCGTATCGAAGAAGCGCTGGGCGAAAAAGCACCATACAACGGTCGTAAAGAGATCAAAGGTCAGGCATAAGCCTGAGCTTTCGTTTCAATAAAAAAAACCCGCTTCGGCGGGTTTTTTGTTTTCTACAACAGAAGCGGCAGCGTCGCGCTGGCCGTTTGCTGACTCACCTCGCCGTAACGGCCGTCAATGGCAATAAGGGAGGTGGTAAGCAGCTCGATCAGCAGCATGACCCCAACTTTGGCATTGAGCGCTGCCCGCGCTCAGCGGCCCCTCTGGTTTTGCCGCAACCAACTGCATATCGCTCAGGGAAGCCAGCGGGCTGCGCGGCGTATTGCTTAGCGCCAGCACCTGCACGCCGCGCTTGCGGGCAAGCTTCACGACGTGGAGTAAATCGCGGGTTGAGCCCGAACTTGAGATAGCGACCACCAGCGTCTCGTCTGAGAGCGTTGCCGCATTCATGGCCGCGCGATGCATATCGCTGAACAGCTGCGCGGGTTTGCCCAGCCGCAACAGCTTGTAATGCAGATACTCACCAAGGATCGCGCTGGCGGCCACCCCCGTAAATCTGTACTGACCGCGCCTGATGCAGCGCCTGCGCGGCCTTTTCCAGCAGCGCTCTGTCGAGCAGCCGGGCCGTATCCTGCAGGGCCTGCACCGACTCATCCACTACGTTATCAATTTCATCCCCGGCCTGACGAGCGGGCTGGCCCTGCTGAATATCCAGCGCCAGCGCCATTTTAAATTCGTTATATCCCTTACAGCCGAGCGTCCGGCACAGGCGCGTCACGCTGGCCTCGCTGGTCTGACTTTCGCGCGCCAGCTCGGTGATCGTCAGGTACAGCACACGGGCAGGATCGCTGAGAACAAACTCCCCCAGTTTCTGTTGCGTAGGGCTATACCCGGAAGCCTCCTGGCGTAACTTCAGCAGCAGGTTTTCATGGTCTGACATGCTAGATCCTTAATGCGTTTCTCTGCCGACTAGTGTGGCGGAAAGCAGGGGAGGGATGCCAGTGATTTCGAAAAAGTATGATCCGCCTCCTGGTTTTTGACGATAATTTTCGCTTTCTATTATTTATATGGTAAAAATTTTCATCATTACACCAGGGGATGAAAAAAATGATGCAAATATTCAGCGGAGCGTCTTCCGGCGGATGGTTTGAAAAAGCGCAGCGCTTCGGCAAATCCTTTATGTTGCCCATCGCCGTTTTGCCGGCGGCGGGGCTTTTACTGGGAATTGGCGGAGCGCTGTCGAATCCCAATACCCTCACGGCCTATCCTTTCCTAAACGTTGGCTGGCTTCAGGCCATCTTCACCATCATGAGCAGTGCGGGGTCGATTGTGTTTGCGAACCTTTCCGTGCTGTTCGCCGTTGGGGTCGCCGTCGGGTTAGCTAAAAATGATAAAGGCACGGCGGGTCTGGCGGCTCTGCTCGCGTTTCTGGTAATGAACGCCACCATCAACGCCCTGCTGATCCTGACCGGAAAGCTGGCCCCGGAAAATCCGGGGGCCGTGGGGCAGGGGATGACGCTGGGCATTCAGACGCTGGAAACCGGCGTGTTTGGCGGCGTGGTGATTGGCCTTGTGACCTGCGCGCTGCACCATCGGTTTAACAAAATCGCGCTTCCGCAATTTCTGGGCTTCTTTGGCGGCTCGCGCTTTGTGCCGATTATCAGCTCGCTGGCGGCGATACTCGTCGGGGCCCTCATGACCGTCGTCTGGCCGCATTTCCAGAAGCTGATCTTTGGCCTCGGCGGACTGGTAGATGCCACCGGCTATCTGGGCACCCTGCTGTACGGCTTCATCCTGCGCATGCTTGGCCCGTTTGGCCTGCACCACATCTTTTATTTGCCGTTCTGGACCACCGCGCTCGGCGGCAGTGAAATCGTCAACGGTCATCTGGTAGAGGGCACGCAGCGGATCTTCTTCGCCCAGCTCGCCGACCCGAGCACGCAGCACTTCTATGAGGGCACGTCGCGCTTCATGTCCGGGCGCTTTATTACGATGATGTTTGGCCTGCTCGGCGCCTGCCTTGCGATGTACCACACGGCAAAACCAGAGAATAAAAAGCGCGTAGCGGGGCTGCTGCTTTCAGCGGCGTTAACCTCTTTCCTGACGGGCATTACCGAACCCATCGAGTTCTCATTCCTGTTTATCGCGCCGGTGCTTTACGTCATTCATGCGCTGTTTGACGGACTGGCATTTATGCTCGCGCACGTGCTGCACATCACCATCGGACAGACGTTCTCCGGCGGCTTCATTGACTTCGTGCTGTTCGGCATTCTTCAGGGGGAGGCTAAAACCAACTGGATGTTCGTCCCGCTGGTGGGCGTGCCGTGGTTCTTCCTTTACTACTTCACCTTCCGCTATCTGATTAACCGCTTTGATTTCGCCACGCCGGGCCGTGGAGGCGGTGGCTGACGCGGATACCTTGCCGCAAAGCGAGCGCGCCGCGGCGGTGATCGCCGGGCTTGGCGGCAGACAAAACCTGGATGACGTTGATTGCTGCGCCACGCGCCTTCGCGTCACGGTAAGGGATGGTAGCAAAGTCAGTGAAGCGGCACTGAAGGCAACCGGCGCGCGCGGCGTCATCGTGCGCGGTAACGGGGTTCAGGTCATTTATGGCCCGCACGTCACAATTATCAAAAACGAAGTGGAAGAGATTTTATCGTAATGAAAACCGTACTGGATACCCTGAAGGGAAAGCTGGTCGTCTCCTGTCAGGCGCTGGAAAACGAACCCTTACACAGCCCGTTTATTATGTCCCGAATGGCGCTGGCGGCGGCGCAGGGCGGTGCCGCCGGGATCCGCGCCAACAGCGTGGGTGGACATCGAGGCCATCAAAGGGCTGGTCTCGCTGCCGGTCATCGGCATTACAAGCGGGACTACCCGGGGAGCGAGGTGTTTATCACCGCGACGATGAAGGAGGTGGATGAGCTGATGGCGGTCGCGCCGGAGCTCATCGCGCTGGATGCCACCGTCCGCAGGCGTCCCGGCGGGGAGTCTCTGGAAGCGCTGATCGCGCAGGTTCGCGCCCGTTACCCTTCGCTGCTGCTGATGGCAGATATTTCCTCCGTGCAGGAGGCCGTGACCGCGCAGGCGCTTGGGTTTGACTGCATCGGGACCACGCTTTACGGCTATACGGCGGAAACGGCGGGCCATTCGCTTCCGGAGAATGACTGCGCGTTCCTGAAAGCGGTGCTGGCAGCCGTTTCGGTTCCGGTGATTGCCGAAGGCAACGTGGACACCCCCGAGCGTGCGGCAAGATGCCTGGCGCTTGGAGCGCATACGGTCGTTGTCGGGGGCGCGATCACCCGGCCACAGCAAATTACCGGGCGTTTTATGGCGGCGATAGGCGCGCAAAGCACCGATGGAGCATGACCATCCGGCGGGGATCTGCGATACTTATCGTTTATCCCCTTAACTGAGATGACTATGCAGTACCCGATTAACGAGATGTTCCAGACCCTGCAAGGCGAGGGTTACTTTACCGGCGTTCCCGCTATTTTCATTCGCCTGCAGGGATGCCCGGTTGGCTGTGCCTGGTGTGACACCAAACATACGTGGGATAAACTCGCCGATCGGGAAGTGTCGCTGTTTAGTATCCTGGCGAAAACCAAAGAGAGCGATAAGTGGGGCGCGGGCAGTGCAGAAGATCTGCTTGCCATTATTGGTCGCCAGGGCTGGACGGCGCGTCACGTGGTGATCACCGGTGGTGAACCGTGCATTCACGATCTGATGCCGCTAACCGACCTGCTCGAGAAAAACGGCTATAGCTGCCAGATCGAAACCAGCGGCACCCATGAAGTGCGCTGCTCCCACTCAACCTGGGTAACGGTGTCGCCAAAGGTGAACATGCGCGGCGGCTATGACGTGCTGTCTCAGGCGCTGGAGCGTGCTGATGAGATTAAGCATCCCGTGGGTCGCGTGCGCGATATCGAAGCGCTGGATGAACTGCTGGCGACGCTGAAGGACGAAAAGCAGCGGGTTATCGCTTTACAGCCGATCAGCCAGAAGGACGATGCAACCCGCCTGTGCATTGAAACCTGCATCGCCCGCAACTGGCGGCTGTCGATGCAGACGCACAAATATCTGAACATTGCCTGATACTGCCGTGGCCCCGCCTATCGCGGGGCTTTTGATGGTGGCAGTAAGGCCCAGGTCACTACGGCCGACCCAAGGCAAATCGCACTGTTGAACAGTAAGGCATACTGCGCGGCGCTGGCCGTTCCCACCGGCAGCCATAGCGCGTACAGCGATGCGGTGACCGCGATCCCCATTGCTCCGCCCAGGGAACTGCCCATCTTATAGATCCCTGAAGCCACACCTACCTTGTTTTCAGGGGCATTCATCACCGCCGTGTCCGTTGAGGGCGTGGCGTAACACCCGAGCCCCAGCCCGAATAAAATATTGCTCAGAAAAACGGTGACAATGTAGACCTCTTTGCTTAAGAAGGTACATGAAATCAGCGTAATACCCGTTGCGGTCAGCAGCGGTCCAGTCATCATCGGCAGCCTGGCGCCATACCGCTGAAGCAGTTTTTCACCCACCCGGATCATCGCCAGCACGGTTACCAGATACCCCAGCGTCATCATGCCGGTCTGTAGCGGCGACAGATGATGGCCTTGCTGCAGCCAGATGCTGGCGATCATCATGGTGCCAATGCAGCCGTTGAGCAGGAAATTTGAGAATACCGAGGCGCTGTAGGCCCGGTTTTTAAACAGGGCAAAGTCGATCAGCGCCGCATCGCCTTTGCGGCGTCCGGTAATGACAAAGCACAACAACGCAGTCACGGCTCCACACAGCACGAGAAGCGATAAGCTACTGCTCCAGCCCCAGGCGTGTCCTTTGCTTATAAACAGATTGAAGAGCACCAGCATAAGGACAAAGCTCGCCAGGCCGCTGATATCCAGCTTGTGTTGACCTGCATCGGGACTGCGGCTTTCCGGGGTGGCGCGGATAAGCAATAGCGCGGCCAGGGCTACCGCCATCGATAAAATAAAAATCCAGCGCCAGCCCAGCGTGGTGGCGATGGCGCCTCCGACAAACGAGCTCAGGCCGCTCCCGCCCCATGAACCGATAACCCAGAAGCTGATGGCGCGCTGGCGTGCTTTACCTTCATACCAGGTCTTAATTAGCGCCAGCGTGGCGGGCATGATGCAGGCCGCTGACAGGCCCTGAATTGCCCTTCCCAGCAGAAACAGGACGGGCTCCCAGGAAATGAACAGCAGGCCGCTCCCAATAATGCTCAGGATCAGGCCAATCACGGTCAGGCGCATGCGGCCAAACTTATCGGCAAACCCACCGCAGGCCACGACAAAACAGCCGCTGAACAGCGCGCTCAGGCTGACGGCCAGCGTAAGGGTTTCGAGGGCAATATCGAGGCTATTCTGCATGGCCGGAACAACGTTGATAACCGACTGGGCAAACAGCCAGAATGTCAGAACGCTCATGACGATACCCGCCAGCAGCCGATCGTTACCGGCGTAGGCGGATGTGCCTGTCAGGGAAACGGTACTCATAATGCAGCCCTCCCGGGAAGGTGCGAATCAGCGCAGATAGCGTTCGGTCAGTGCGGCCCAAAGCGCCGCGCCGGTAAGGAGAATCGTGTCGTTAAAGTCGTAGCCCGGGTTATGTACCATGCAGCGGTCAGGCTCATCCCCGGCGCCAAGGGTGAAATAGCATCCGTTTGGATTTTTCTCGAGCATGAAGGCAAAGTCCTCGCTGCCCATAAACGCGTTAACCTCCGCGACCGCATCCTGACCGAACAGATCGGTGGCGACGCTGCGCACCATCTCATTGGCTTGCGGATTGTTTTTCAGCACCGGGCTGCCGTTAACGTGACGGATGGTGGCCGTAGCATTGAAGCTTTCCGCCTGTGCAACGGCAATATCATGGATGCGCTGTAGCACGGTCTGCCGCACGCTTTCGTCCAGCGTGCGCACGGTCAGCTTCATTAATACTTTGTCGTTGATAATGTTGGGCGCGTGCCCGGCCTGAATGCTGCCTACGGTAACGACGGCAGGCTGAAAAGGGGTGATATTGCGTGAAACAATTGACTGCAAAGCGATGGTGATATGACAGGCAACCAGGGTAGCGTCAACCGTATGTTCCGGCACCGCACCGTGACCACCCACGCCGTTAACCTCAATATGAAGGGTGTCGGAAGAGGCCATCATGGCGCCGTCGCGCAGACCAATTTTTCCGACGGGCTGTGACGGCATATTGTGCAGGCCAAAAATATGGTCGCAGGGGAACAGGTCAAACAGACCGTCCTCTACCATAACGCGTCCACCATACAGAAGCTCCTCCGCGGGCTGAAAAATAAGGTGTAGCGTGCCGTTAAAATTGCGGTGTGCGTGCCAGGTACTCCGCTGCATACAGCAGCGTAGTGGTGTGGCCGTCATGGCCGCAGCCGTGGAATTTACCCTCAACGGTACTGCTCCACGCCTTGCCGCTGTTTTCCTGCATTGGCAGTGCATCCATATCGGCGCGCAGGCCCAGGCGCCCGTGCCCGTTCCCCACCTTCAGGGTGCCGACCACGCCGGTTTTCGCCAGGCCGCGATGGACCTCATACCCCCATTCCTGGAGCAGCGCCGCAACGCGATCGCTGGTGTTATGCTCCTCAAAACCCGTTTCAGGGTGCTGATGAAAATAGCGGCGTAATTCCGTGAACCTGGCTTCGTTGCCACGCAGGGCTTCAATAATTGGATGTGTCATTTTTGTTATCCTTTTTCTGCCAAACGGTGATAATTTCGAGTCTATGACGATCGTACCGCCTGAAAATGCACTTTTTTGTTGTAAAGCGACGGTTTTGTTTTGATTGTTTTTTCATACAATTCAGTTATGACAAAAAAGAGCAGGTCATTATTTGTCTTTGGTGAGGGATAAGATGGAGCTGCGGGGAGATGAATTTTGGGTAGAGATTCAGGACATTCGCCACTGCGTGGTGGATGAAGGCGATACGCTAACGCTGCTCTGGGTGCTGGAAGGGCGGGCAGAGCTGAGCACCGATGCGGGACGTGAAGTGCTGGAGGCCAATTCCCTTGCCATCATAAACCGTCACCGGCGCTGGCAGTTAACGAGCGAAACGGCAAACGTCACCCTGCGCGTAACCCTTTCCGGGCGCTGGGTCGTCCAGCTCTGCAATGATTTTTTTGCCCATGATTATGCGGGTACCGGTTGAAGCCGGAGGCGTCTGGCCCCAGTGCGATGCGCTTCGCGATCTGTTGCGCCAGCTTCTTGTGGTCACGCTCATCAACGATCCGCGCCGCTACCGGCTGGAGGCGTACCGCTGGCTGAGCGAGATTTTGCTGCTGCTGACCAGCCGCTTTCAGCAGCCCGCCCGTTTGCCGCCCCGTGAACGTTCCACAGCGCACAGCAGGCGCATCGCCCGGGTGATAGAGCGAATCAACGCCAGCTATTCCCGCCGTATTACGCTTGCGGAAATCGCCGCGAGTGAATACGTCTCTGAAGCCTGGCTCTCTCGTCTCTTTCGAAAGGAGGTGGGGATCGGCTTCATGCAGTACATTACCACCCTGCGGCTGGAAAAGGCGGCTGACGCTCTCCGTCTGACGAATCGGCCGCTGCACCAGATTGCGCTTGAGCAGGGTTTCGCCAGCACGCGTATGATGAGCGATCGGTTTCGGCGTGTTCACAATATGTCCCCGGGTGAGTTCCGTAAGACCCGACGCCAGCACCCGGAGGCCGCGCGCGCGCGTGCGGACGGGCGTGAGCAGCGCTATCCGGTGGCGGTGGATAAGCTTTTTAGCCTGCTCAATGACCCGGTGACGCGCGGCTGGGGAGCCTCGCCGCTCGTCGTTCATCCGCAGCAGGAGCAGAGGCTGGATCTTGAGCAGCTTAAACCTCTCTCTCCACCTCGCTGCGCCGTATGCGGGTGGTCATTACCCTGCGTGAGCTCGACGATTTGCTGCGTGAGGACGTTCGTCATAATCTTGAGGAGATAAATAAGGCCATTCCCATTGAGGGAATTGATATCGCCGAGCCTTTTCTAAGCAGCCGTCTGTTTGCCACCGGGTGGGATGACCCGCAGATGGCGGGCTACGCCTGCTGGTACAATCTGCATCAGCTCTTCACCTGGCTGGCAAAAAAGCGGTGGACGGTGCTGCTGCACACCGGCGTAACGACCCGTCGCGATCTTCTTAACCGCTTTTTACAACAGTCAGTCAATCATTTTTCGCCAGAGATCGCCGCGGGCTGGCACTTCGTCATGCACTGGTCTTCACAGGCGAGTGAGGAGACCCGGGAGCAGGTCTGGCTGGCGCAGCGGTGAGGTAATACAAACCTTTCTTCCGCAGGCAAGTTTGGCTTATGGCACCGGTTTCCCCCCCGTCAGCGCGGGCGTGGGCGACGACCCCCTGTTCCGTTCAGCCATCCTGACTGCAGGCCGATTTTCTTGCCTGTTCGGCCGATGCCAACGAGCTTCTCGATCCCGCGCAGCCGGAGCCTGCCGATCTCTCCTCGACGGAAAATTACCCGATACTGAAGATCCGCCAGATCCTCGCCGCCCTTCGCCTGCACAAACGTTCGCTTCCAGTCTGGCTTCTCTCCTGGAATACCCTCACCGGAAGCACGCGGGCGACAAACGGCTGGTTTTTTCGGGGGGGCGCTGCTGATGCAGAACCTGCTTGGGCTTTCGGAGCTGGTCTGGCTGGCGGGATTCTGGCTAAATTCGGGTCTTCAGGGGGAAGCCCGTGCGAACAACACCATCGATACATCAAGCCTGGCGCTACAGTATAACCACGGCCTGCCGCGTCCGGTTTTACTGGGTGCTCTGGCTCTGGCAGCGCCTGCGGGCGAGGTGCTGGTCAATGACGGGCGATGTTCTGCTTACGCGACATCTGAATGGCTACCAGCTGTTGCTGCGTAACGTGGTGGTTTTTAATCCGCTGCTTTCCAGTGAAGAAGCCTTCATCCAGCGTTTTCGCCAGCAGTATCATTTTACACCTGAAGGGAATGCGCGGGAAATGGCGCATTAAATGCCATCTTTTTCGATCGGTATAACGGGGCGCTTTATCCTTTGCTTGAGGCGTCGGCAGCGAAAAGCGGCCCTGACGAAGAGGTGTGGTGCTGGATAGGGGCATAAAGCGCGTCCAACGCTTTCCGTACGCGATGAACGCCTTTATGACGGCTTGGCAGCTGACTGAATTACTGGAGAGTAACGCGCTGGTGCTCTACGAGTTTACGCGGAATCGTGTCTCGTGAAGACGACGCGGAGGAGATTCACTCCCCGCGGTAGATGCAGCCTGCGGTGCAGGTCTCTTTGATCATCACCGCGCTCAGCAGCGGCACCAGCGGCTTCATCTGATCCCAAATCCATTTCGCCAGCACTTCGCTGGTCGGATTTTCAAGGCCCGGGATCTCATTCAGATAGAAGTGGTCAAGACGATCGTAGGTTGGCTTAAACGCGGCTTTCAGTTCGGGCGAAGTCCATGATCCAACCGGTATGGGGATCGACTTCACCCGTGATCTCAAGACGCACCATGAACGAGTGCCCATGCAGGCGGCCACATTTATGCCCGGCAGGAACGTGCGGAAAGGTGGTGTGCGGCTTCGAAGGTGAAATCTTTTAAACAGTTGTGGTGGACATCATAGCTCTCAGGAATGCGGAAAAAACCGCCGCATAGTACCGGAAAGCACAATTTTTATCATTAACTAAAACGGCTTCTGAACGTCTCGCGCACCGTATTCAGAGCGTTTATGGATGTTTTTTGTTGTATATCATGCAGTTATTTAATCACTTTTATCGTTTAAGAACGATAGGCTAAAACAGGTTAGTCCATTTGGTTATTTATTATTTCCAACCCTTCTTTAATTGTTATTATCCCCGCCGTTAACCTTATCTTCAGTTTGGATTTATTCGCTTAAAGTCCGCTTTGCTACTGGAAACATAACGACGCATGACAACACAGGCCCCACCTTCAAATTTGCTTCCCCTGAACCCGGAGGCAGCTGGGCGCGCCTACAGGCCGCGACATCCGATTTTTCACCTACCCAGCTCGCCTGGGTCTCCGGCTATTTCTGGGGAATGCTGAACCAGCAGCCGGGGCGCCGTGGCTGGCGTACCGCCAGCTGCCGTTGAAATTCCTGCCATCACGCTTATCTCCGCTTCGCAGACGGGTAATGCCCGCCGCGTAGCCGAAGCGCTGCGTGATGACCTGCTCGCCGCGAAGGCTGAACGTAAACCTGTGTGAACGCCGGGGATTATAAATTCAAACAAATCGCGTCAGAAAAGCTGCTGGTGGTGGTTGCCTCGACGCAGGGGGAAGGTCGAGCCTGCGGAAGAGGCCGTCGCGCTGCACAAGTTCCTGTTCTCGAAAAAAGCGCCAAAGCTGGATGGCACCGCGTTCGCCGTATTTGGCCTCGGCGATACCTCGCTATGAATTTTTCTTGCCAGTCCGGTAAAGACTTCGACAGCAGTCTGGCGGAGCTGGGCGCAGAGCGCCTGCTGGACCGCGTGGACGCTGATGTTGAATATCAGGCTGCCGCCGCTGAATGGCGCGGGCGCATCGTTGAGGTGCTGAAAGCCCGCGTGCCGAAAGAGACCCCGGCGCAGGCCGCCGTTACCGCAGCCGGCACCGTCAACGCGATCCACTCCAGCCCATACACCAAAGAGGCACCGCTGACGGCGAGCCTGTCGGTGAACCAGAAAATCACGGGCCGCGATTCGGAAAAAGACGTGCGCCATATCGAAATCGACCTCGGCGATTCCGGCCTGCAATACCAGCCCGGCGATGCGCTGGGCGTCTGGTATCAGAACGATCCGGCGCTGGTGCAAGAGCTGGTCGAGCTGCTGTGGCTGAAAGGCACGGAGCCGGTTCAGGTGGAAGGCAAAAACGCTGCCGCTCTCCGAGGCGCTCCAGTGGCATTTTGAACTGACGGTGAACACCGCCAACATCGTTTGAAAACTACGCCACATTAACCCGCAGCGAGTCCCTCCTGCCGCTGGTTGGGGATAAGGCGAAGCTGCAGCATTACGCGGCGACAACGCCGATTGTCGACATGGTGCGTTTCTCTCCGGCACAGCTGGACGCCGACGCGCTGATTGGCCTGCTGCGCCCGCTCACGCCGCGCCTTTTATTCCATCGCCTCCTCGCAGGCTGAAGTGGAAAACGAAGTCCACGTCACCGTCGGGGTGGTGCGTTACGATATCGAAGGCCCGCGCGCGTGCGGGTGGGGCGTCGAGCTTCCTGGCCGACCGCGTGGAAGAAGAGGGCGACGTGCGCGTCTTTAACGAGCATAACGATAACTTCCGCCTGCCGGCGAACCCGAAACGCCGGTCATCATGATTGGCCCGGGCAACGGCATTGCGCCGTTCCGCGCCTTTATGCAGCAGCGTGCGGCAGACGAGGCGCCGGGTAAAAACTGGCTGTTCTTCGGCAACCCGCACTTTACGGAAGATTTCCTCTACCAGGTTGAGTGGCAGCGCTATGTGAAAGTGCTGACCCGCATCGATCTGGCCTGGTCCCGCGATCAGAAAGAAAAAGTATACGTACAAGACAAACTGCGCGAACAGGGCGCAGAGCTGTGGCGCTGGATCAATGACGGTGCCCACATTTATGTCTGCGGCGACGCCAGTCGTATGGCGAAGGACGTCGAGCAGGCGTTGCTGGAAGTGATTGCCGAATTCGGCGGTATGGATGCCGAATTCGGCGGTATGGATGCCGAATTCGGCGGTATGGATGCCGAAGCGGCGGATGAATTTTTAAGTGAGCTGCGCGTAGAGCGCCGTTATCAGCGAGATGTCTACTAATGAGCGAAAAACACCCTGGGCCCACTGGTGGTCGAAGGCAAACTGTCTGATGCCGAGCGCATGAAGGTAGAGAGCAACTACCTGCGCGGGTACCATTGCCGAAGATTTAAATGACGGTCTGACCGGCGGCTTTAAAGGCGACAACTTCCTGCTGATCCGCTTCCACGGCATGTATCAGCAGGACGACCGCGATATCCGCGCCGAACGTGCTGAACAGAAGCTGGAGCCGCGTCACGCGATGCTGCTGCGCTGCCGTCTGCCGGGTGGGGTCATCACCACGACACAGTGGCAGGCGATCGACAGGTTTGCCCAGGACAATACCATTTACGGCAGCATACGTCTGACCAACCGTCAGACCTTCCAGTTCCACGGCATTCTGAAGAAGAACGTGAAGCCGGTTCACCAGATGCTGCACTCCGTTGGCCTGGACGCGCTGGCGACCGCCAACGACATGAACCGTAACGTGCTGTGCACCTCGAACCCGTACGAGTCCGAGATTCACGCGCAAGCCTATGAGTGGGCGAAGAAGATCTCCGAGCACCTGCTGCCGCGCACCCGCGCCTATGCGGAGATCTGGCTCGATCAGGAGAAAGTCGCGACCACGGACGAAGAGCCGATCCTCGGCCAGACCTACCTGCCGCGTAAGTTTAAAACTACGGTGGTGATCCCGCCGCAGAACGATATCGATCTGCACGCCAACGACATGAACTTCGTGGCGATTGCCGAAAACGGCAAGCTCATCGGCTTTAACCTGCTGGTGGGCGGCGGCCTGTCCATCGAGCACGGTAACAAGAAGACCTACGCCCGTACCGCGAGCGAATTCGGCTTCCTGCCGCTGGAGCACACGCTGGCCGTGGCGGAAGCGGTGGTTACTACCCAGCGCGACTGGGGGAACCGTACCGACCGTAAAAACGCGAAAACCAAGTACACGCTTGAGCGCGTGGGCGTAGAGACCTTCAAGGAAGAAGTGGAGCGTCGCGCGGGGATCAAGTTTGAGCCGATCCGCCCTTACGAATTCACCGGTCGCGGCGATCGCATTGGCTGGGTGAAAGGCATCGATAATAACTGGCACCTGACGCTGTTTATCGAAAACGGACGTATTCTGGATTACCCGGGCCGTCCGCTGAAAACCGGCCTGCTGGAAATCGCGAAGATCCACAAAGGCGAATTCCGCATTACCGCTAACCAGAACCTGATCGTGGCCAGCGTGCCGGAAAGCGAAAAGGCGAAAATTGAGGCGCTGGCGCAGGAGCACGGGCTGATGAATGCGGTGAAGCCGCAGCGTGAAAACTCGATGGCCTGCGTCTCGTTCCCGACCTGCCCGCTGGCGATGGCCGAAGCAGAGCGTTTCCTGCCGTCGTTCACCGATAAGGTGGAGGCGATTCTGGAAAAACACGGCATTCCGGACGAGCATATTGTTATGCGCGTTACCGGCTGCCCAAACGGCTGCGGGCGCGCGATGCTCGCCGAGCTGGGGCTGGTGGGGAAAGCGCCGGGTCGCTACAACCTGCATCTGGGGCGGCAACCGCATCGGCACGCGTATTCCGCGTATGTTCCGCGAGAACATCACCGAGCCGGAAATTCTCGATTCCATCGACGTGCTTGTCGGGCGCTGGGCAAAAGAGCGCGAAGCGGGTGAAGGCTTCGGCGACTTTACGGTGCGTGCGGGCATTATTCGCCCGGTGCTCGATCCTGCAAGGGATTTCTGGGAGTAACCACGAGAGGTAATTATGTCCGTACTCGATCTAAACGCCCTTAATGAACTGCCAAAAGTCGAACGTATTCTGGCACTGGCAGAAACCAACGCCCGGCTGGAAAAGCTCGATGCCGAAGGGCGCGTGGCCTGGGCGCTGGAAAACCTGCCGGGTGACTATGTGCTCTCCTCGAGCTTTGGCATTCAGGCGGCGGTAAGCCTGCATCTGGTGAATCAGATCCGTCCGGACATACCGGTGATCCTCACCGATACCGGCTACCTGTTCCCGGAAACCTACCAGTTTATCGACGAGCTGACGGACAGGCTCGGGCTGAACCTGAAGGTCTACCGCGCGACGGAAAGCGCGGCCTGGCAGGAGGCGCGTTACGGCAAGCTGTGGGAGCAGGGCGTTGAGGGCATTGAGAAATACAATGAGATCAACAAAGTCGAGCCGATGAACCGCGCGCTGAAAGAGCTG
>CATOUR010000619.1:0-31448 GCA_951848785.1 Callosobruchus maculatus | reverse complement strand
AAAACAGCAGAAATCAAGCAGATAACAACTGTAAAGGATAGAAAACGACCAAATATAACCAAATAGGGTCAGAACTAACTCAAAACGACAGAAAGCAAGCAGATAACAGCGGGAAACAGCAGAAAACGACTAAACACAGCCGAATACAACAAGAAAAGGACAGAAAACAGCTAAAAACAACAGAAATCAAGCAGATAACAACTGTAAACGGTACAAAACGACCAAATACAACCGAATAGAGCCAAAACTAACGCAAAACGACAGAGAGCAAGCAGATAACGGCTGTAAACGCTAGAAAGCGACCGAGTACAACCAAATAGAACAGAAAACAGAGCATAAGAACAGAAAGCGGGCAGATAACAGCGCTAAACAATAGAAAACGACTAAATTCAGCCGAATACAACAAGAAAAGAACAGAAAATAGCTAAAAACAACAAAAAGCAGGCAGATAACAGCTGTAAACGGTAGAAAATGACCAAATACAACCGAATAGAGTCAAATCCAGCTAAAAACGACAGAAAGTAAGCAGGTAACAGCGCTAAGCAACAGAAAACGACTAAATACAGCGGAATACAACTGAAAATAACAGAAAACAGCTCCTAGAACAACAGAAAGCAAGCAGATAATGGCTGTAAACGGTAGAAAACGACCGAATACAACCAAATAAAACAGAGCATAACAACAGAAAGCAGGCAGATAACAGCGCTAAACAATAGAAAATGACTAAATTCAACAACAACAGAAAGCAAGCAGATAACGGCTGTAAACGGTAGAGAACGACTAAATACATCCAAATAGAACAGAAAACAGAGCACAACAACTGAAAGAAGGCAGATAAAAGCGTTAAACCATAAAAAACGACTAAATTCAGCCGAATACAACAAGAAAAGAACAGAAAACAGCTAAAAACAAAAGAAATCGGGTAGATAACAACTGTAAACGATAGAAAACGACCAAATACAACCGAATAGAGCCAAAACCGACAGAAAGCAAGCAGATAACAGCGCTAAACAAGAGAAAACGACTAAGCACAGCCGAATACATCCGAAAATAACAGAAAACAGCTCTCAAAGCAACAGAAAGCAAGCAGATAACGGCTGTAAACGGTAGGAAAAGGCTGCATACAACTAAATAGAACAGAAAACAGAGCATAACAACAGAAAGCGGGCAGATAACAGCGCTAAACAATAGAAAACGACTAAATTCAGCCGAATACAACAAGAAAAGAACAGAAAATAGCTAAAAACAACAAAAAGCAGGCAGATAACAGCTGTAAACGGTAGAAAATGACCAAATACAACCGAATAGAGTCAAATCCAGCTAAAAACGACAGAAAGTAAGCAGGTAACAGCGCTAAGCAACAGAAAACGACTAAATACAGCGGAATACAACTGAAAATAACAGAAAACAGCTCCTAGAACAACAGAAAGCAACCAGATAACGGCTGTAAACGGTAGAAAACGACCGAATACAACCAAATGAAACAGAGCATAACAACAGAAAGCAGGCAGATAACAGCGTTAAACAATAGAAAATGACTAAATTCAGCCGAATACAACAAGAAAAGAACAGAAAACAGCTAAAAACGACAGAAATCAAGCAGATAACAACTGCAAACGGTGCAAAACGACCAAATACAACCGAATAGAACAGAAAACAGAGCATAACAACAGAAAGCAGACAGATAACAGCGCTAAACAACAGAAAACGACAAAACACAGCCGAATACATCCGAAAATAACAGAAAACAGCTCTCAAAACAACAGAAAGCAAGCAGATAACGGCTGCAAACGGTAGAAAACGACTAAATACATCCAAATAGAACAGAAAACAGAGCATAACGACTGAAAGAAGGCAGATAAAAGCGTTAAACCATAAAAAACGACTAAATTCAGCCGAATACAACACGAAAAGAACAGAAAACAGCTAAAAACAAAAGAAATCGGGCAGATAACAACTGTAAACGATAGAAAACGACCAAATACAACCGAATAGAGCCAAAACCGACAGAATGCAAGCAGATAACAGCGCTAAACAAGAGAAAACGACTAAGCACAGCCGAATACATCCGAAAATAACAGAAAACAGCTCTCAAAGCAACAGAAAGCAAGCAGATAACGGCTGTAAACGGTAGGAAACGGCCGCATACAACTAAATAGAACAGAAAACAGAGCATAACAACAGAAAGCGGGCAGATAACAGCGCTAAACAATAGAAAACGACTAAATTCAGCCGAATACAACAAGAAAAGAACAGAAAATAGCTAAAAACAACAAAAAGCAGGCAGATAACAGCTGTAAACGGTACAAAACGACCAAATACAACCGAATAGAACAGAAAACAGAGCATAACAACAGAAAACGACAAAACACAGCCGAATACATCCGAAAATAACAGAAAACAGCTCTCAAAACAACAGAAAGCAAGCAGATAACGGCTGTAGACGGTAGAAAACGACCGAATACAACCAAATAGAACAGAAAACAGAGCATAACAACAGAAAGCAGGCAGATAACAGCGCTAAACGATAAGACGACTAAATTCAGCCAAATACAACAAGAAAAGGACAGAAAACAGCTAAAAACAACAGAAATCAAGCAGATAACAACTGTAAACGGTACAAAACGACCAAATGCAACCGAATAGAGTCAAAACTGACGCAAAACGACAGAAAGCAAGCAGATAACGGCTGTAAACGCTAGAAAGGGACCGAGTACAACCAAATAGAACAGAAAACAGAGCATAACAACAGAAAGCGGGCAGATAACAGCGCTAAACAATAGAAAACGACTAAATTCAGCCGAATACAACAAGAAAAGAACAGAAAATAGCTAAAAACAACAAAAAGCAGGCAGATAACAGCTGTAAACGGTAGAAAATGACCAAATACAACCGAATAGAGTCAAATCCAGCTGAAAACGAGAGAAAGTAAGCAGATAACAGCGCTAAGCAACAGAGAACGACTAAATACAGCGGAATACAACTGAAAATAACAGAAAACAGCTCCTAGAACAACAGAAAGCATGCAGATAACGGCTGTAAACGGTAGAAAACGACCGAATACAACCAAATAGAACAGTAAACAGAGCATAACAACAGAAAGCAGGCAGATAATAGCGCTAAACAACAGAAAACGACAAAACACAGCCGAATACATCCGGAAATAACAGAAAACAGCTCTCAAAACAACAGAAAGCAAGCAGATAACGGCTGTAAACGGTAGAAAACGACTGAATACAACCAAATAGAACAGAAAACAGAGCATAGCAACAGAAAGCGGGCAGATAACAGCGCTAAACAATAGAAAACGACTAATTTCAGCCGAATACAACAAGAAAAGAACAGAAAATAGCTAAAAACAGCAGAAATCAAGCAGATAACAACTGTAAAGTATAGAAAACGACCAAATACAACCAAATAGGGTCAGAACTAACTCAAAACGACAGAAAGCAAGCAGATAACAGCGGGAAACAGCAGAAAACGACTAAACACAGCCGAATACAACAAGAAAAGGACAGAAAACAGCTAAAAACAACAGAAATCAAGCAGATAACAACTGTAAACGGTACAAAACGACCAAATACAACCGAATAGAGTCAAAACTAACGCAAAACGACAGAGAGCAAGCAGATAACGGCTGCAAACGCTAGAAAGCGACCGAGTACAACCAAATAGAACAGAAAACAGAGCATAACAACAGAAAGCGGGCAGATAACAGCGCTAAACAATAGAAAACGACTAAATTCAGCCGAATACAACAAGAAAAGAACAGAAAATAGCTAAAAACAACAAAAAGCAGGCAGATAACAGCTGTAAACGGTAGAAAATGACCAAATACAACCGAATAGAGTCAAATCCAGCTGAAAACGACAGAAAGTAAGCAGGTAACAGCGCTAAGCAACAGAAAACGACTAAATACAGCGGAATACAACTGAAAATAACAGAAAACAGCTCCTAGAACAACAGAAAGCAAGCAGATAACGGCTGTAAACGGTAGAAAACGACCGAATACAACCAAATAAAACAGAGCATAACAACAGAAGGCAGGCAGATAACAGCGCTAAACAATAGAAAATGACTAAATTCAACAACAACAGAAAGCAAGCAGATAACGGCTGTAAACGGTAGAAAACGACTAAATACATCCAAATAGAACAGAAAACAGAGCATAACAACTGAAAGAAGGCAGATAAAAGCGTTAAACCATAAAAAACGACTAAATTCAGCCGAATACAACAAGAAAAGAACAGAAAACAGCTAAAAGCAAAAGAAATCGGGTAGATAACAACTGTAAACGATAGAAAACGACCAAATACAACCGAATAGAGCCAAAACCGACAGAAAGCAAGAAGATAACAGCGCTAAACAAGAGAAAACGACTAAGCACAGCCGAATACATCCGAAAATAACAGAAAACAGCTCTCAAAGCAACAGAAAGCAAGCAGATAACGGCTGTAAACGGTAGGAAACGGCCGCATACAACTAAATAGAACAGAAAACAGAGCATAACAACAGAAAGCGGGCAGATAACAGCGCTAAACTATAGAAAACGACTAAATTCAGCCGAATACAACAAGAAAAGAACAGAAAATAGCTAAAAACAACAAAAAGCAGGCAGATAACAGCTGTAAACGGTAGAAAATGACCAAATACAACCGAATAGAGTCAAATCCAGCTAAAAACGACAGAAAGTAAGCAGGTAACAGCGCTAAGCAACAGAAAACGACTAAATACAGCGGAATACAACTGAAAATAACAGAAAACAGCTCCTAGAACAACAGAAAGCAAGCAGATAACGGCTGTAAACGGTAGAAAACGACCGAATACAACCAAATAAAACAGAGCATAACAACAGAAAGCAGGCAGATAACAGCGCTAAACAATAGAAAATGACTAAATTCAGCCGAATACAACAAGAAAAGAACAGAAAACAGCTAAAAACGACAGAAATCAAGCAGATAACAACTGCAAACGGTGCAAAACGACCAAATACAACCGAATAGAACAGAAAACAGAGCATAACAACAGAAAGCAGACAGATAACAGCGCTAAACAACAGAAAACGACAAAACACAGCCGAATACATCCTAAAATAACAGAAAACAGCTCTCAAAACAACAGAAAGCAAGCAGATAACGGCTGTAAACGGTAGAAAACGACTAAATACATCCAAATAGAACAGAAAACAGAGCATAACAACTGAGAGAAGGCAGATAAAAGCGCTAAACCATAAAAAACGACTAAATTCAGCCGAATACAACACGAAAAGAACAGAAAACAGCTAAAAACAAAAGAAATCGGGTAGATAACAACTGTAAACGATAGAAAACGACCAAATACAACCGAATAGAGCCAAAACCGACAGAATGCAAGCAGATAACAGCGCTAAACAAGAGAAAACGACTAAGCACAGCCGAATACATCCGAAAATAACAGAAAACAGCTCTCAAAGCAACAGAAAGCAAGCAGATAACGGCTGTAAACGGTAGGAAACGGCCGCATACAACTAAATAGAACAGAAAACAGAGCATAACAACAGAAAGCGGGCAGATAACAGCGCTAAACAATAGAAAACGACTAAATTCAGCCGAATACAACAAGAAAAGGACAGAAAACAGCTAAAAACAACAGAAATCAAGCAGATAACAACTGTAAACGGTACAAAACGACCAAATACAACCGAATAGAGTCAAAACTAACGCAAAACGACAGAAAGCAAGCAGATAACGGCTGTAAACGCTAGAAAGCGACCGAGTATAACCAAATAGAACAGAAAACAGAGCATAACAACAGAAAGCGGGCAGATAACAGCGCTAAACAATAGAAAACGACTAAATTCAGCCGAATACGACAAGAAAAGAACAGAAAATAGCTAAAAACAACAAAAAGCAGGCAGATAACAGCTGTAAACGGTAGAAAATGACCAAATACAACCGAATAGAGTCAAATCCAGCTAAAAACGACAGAAAATAAGCAGATAACAGCGCTAAGCAACAGAAAACGACTAAATACAGCGGAATACAACTGAAAATAACAGAAAATAGCTACTAGAACAACAGAAAGCAAGCAGATAACGGCTATAAACGGTAGAAAACGACCGAATACAACCAAATAAAACAGAGCATAACAACAGAAAGCAGGCAGATAACAGCGCTAAACAACAGAAAACGACAAAACACAGCCGAATACATCCGAAAATAACAGAAAACAGCTCTCAAAACAACAGAAAGCAAGCAGATAACGGCTGTAAACGGTAGAAAACGACTGAATACAACCAAATAGAACAGAAAACAGAGCATAACAACAGAAAGAAGGGAGATAAAAGCGCTAAACGATAAAAAACGACTAAATTCAGCCGAATACAACAAGAAAAGAACAGAAAACAGCTAAAAACAACAGAAATCGAGTAGATAACAACTGTAAACGATAGAAAACGACCAAATACAACCGAATAGAGCCAAAACCGACAGAAAGCAAGCAGATAACAGCGCTAAACAAGAGAAAATGATTAAGCACAGCCGAATACATCCGAAAATAACAGAAAACAGCTCTCAAAGCAACAGAAAGCAAGCAGATAACGGCTGTAAACGGTAGGAAACGGCCGCATACAACTAAATAGAACAGAAAACAGAGCATAACGACAGAAAGCGGGCAGATAACAGCGCTAAACAATAGAAAACGACTAAATTCAGCCGAATACGACAAGAAAAGAACAGAAAATAGCTAAAAGCAACAGAAATCAAGCAGATAACAACTGTAAACGATAGAAAACGACCAAATACAACCGAATAGTGTCAGAACTAACTCAAAACGACAGAAGGCAAGCAGATAACAGCGGGAAACAGCAGAAAACGACTAAACACAGCCGAATACAACCAAAACGAGTAGAAAACAGCTAAAAACAACAGAAAGCAGGCAGATAACAGCTGTAAACGGTAGAAAATGACCAATTACAACCGAATAGAGCCAAATCCGGCTAAAAACGACAGATAGTAAGCAGATAACAGCGCTAAACAATAGAAAACGACTAAATTCAGCGGAATACAACTGAAAATAACAGAAAACAGCTCCTAGAACAACAGAAAGCAAGCAGATAACGGCTGTAAACGGTAGAAAACGACCGAATACAACCAAATAGGACAGAAAACAGAGCATAACAACCGAAAGCAGGCAGATAACAGCGCTAAACAATAGAAAATGACTAAATTCAGCCGAATACAACAAGAAAAGAACAGAAAATAGCTAAAAACAACAAAAAGCAGGCAGGTAACAGCTGTAAACGGTAGAAAATGACCAAATACAACCGAATAGAGTCAAATCCAGCTGAAAGCGACAGAAAGTAAGCAGATAACGATAACAACCGTAAACGGTAGAAAACGACCGAATACAACCAAATAGAACAGAAAACAGAGCATAACAACAGAAAGCAGGCAGATAACAGCGCTAAACAATAGAAAATGACTAAATTCAGCCGAATACAACAAGAAAAGAACAGAAAACAGCTAAAAGCAACAGAAATCAAGCAGATAACAACCGTAAACGGTAGAAAATGACCAAATACAACCGAATAGTCAAAAATAACCCAAAACGACAAAAAGCAGGCAGACAACAGCGGGAAACAATAGAAAGCGACTAAATACAGCCGAGTACAACAGAAAAGAGCAGAAAACAGCTAAAAACAAGAGAAAGCGAGCAGATAACAACTGCAAAAGGTAGGAGACGTCAAAATACAACCGAATAGAACAAAAAACAGCGCATAACAGCAGAAAGCAAGCAGATAACAGCGCTAAACAACAGAAAACGACTAAACACAGCGGAATACAACCGAAAATAACATAAAACAGCCCTCAAAACAACAGAAAGCAAGCAGATAACGGCTGTAAACTCTAGAAAGCGACCGAGTACAATCAAATAGAACAGAAAACAGAGCATAACAACAGAAAGCAGGCAGATAACAGCGCTAAACGATAGAAAACGACTAGATTCAGCCGAATACAACAAGAAAGGAACAGAAAACAGCCAAAAACAACAGAAATCAAGCAGATAACAACTGTAAACGGTAGAAAACGACCAAATACAACCGAATAGAGTCAAAGCTGACTCAAAACGACAGAAAGCAAGCAGATAACAGCGCTAAGCAACAGAAAACGACTAAACACAGCCGAATACATCCGAAAATAACAGAAAAGAGCTCTCAAAACAACAGAAAGCAAGCAGATAACGGCTGTAAACGGTAGAAAACGACCGAATACAACCAAATAGAACAGAAAACAGAGCATAACAACAGAAAGCAGGCAGATATCAGCGCTAAACAACAGAAAACGACTAAACACAGCAGAATACAACCGAAAATAACAGAAAACAGCTCTCAGAACAACATTAAGCAAGCAGATAACGGCTGTAAACGCTAGAAAACGACTGAATACAAACAAATAGAACAGAAAACAGAGCATAACAACAGAAAGAAGACAGATAACAGCGCTAGATAACAGAAAACGACAAAATTCAGCCGAATACAACAAGAAAAGAACAGAAAACAGCTAAAAACAACAGAAATCAAGCAGATAACCACTGTAAACGGTAGAAAACGACCAAATACAACCGAATAGAGTCAAAACTGACTCAAAACGACAGAAAGCAAGCAGATAACAGCGGGAAACAGCAGAAAACGACTAAACACAGCCGAATACAACCAAAATGAGTAGAAAACAACTAAAAACAGTAGAAAGCAAGCAGATAACTGCTGTAAACGGCCGCATACAACTAAATAGAACAGAAAACAGAGCATCACAACAGAAAGCGGGCAGATAACAGCGCTAAACAATAGAAAACGACTAAATTCAGCCGAATACAACAAGAAAAGAACAGAAAATAGCTAAAAACAACAGAAAGCGGGCAGATAACAGCTGTAAACGGTAGAAAAGGATCAAATACAACCAAATAGCACAGAAAACAGAGCATAACAGCAGAAGCAGGCAGATAACAGCGCTAAACAATAGAAACTGACTAAATTCAGCCGAATACAACAAGAAAAGAACAGAAAACAGCTAAAAACAACAGAAGTCGAGCAGATAACAACTGTAGACGGTAGAAAACGACCAAATACAACCGAGTAGAGCCAAAACTGACTCAAAACGACAGAAAGCAAGCAGATAACAGCGCTAAACAACAGAAAACGACTAAGCACAGCCGAATACATCCGAAAATAACAGAAGACAGCTCTCAAAGCAACAGAAAGCAAGCAGATAACGGCTGTAAACGGTAGGAAACGGCCGCATACAACTAAATAGTACAGAAAACAGAGCATAACAACAGAAAGCGGGCAGATAACAGCGCTAAACAATAGAAAACGACTAATTTCAGCCGAATGCAACAAGAAAAGAACAGAAAATAGCTAAAAACAACAGAAATCAAGCAGATAACAACTGCAAACGGTACAAAACGACCAAATACAACCGAATAGAACAGAAAACAGAGCATAACAACAGAAAGCAGGCAGATAACAGCGCTAAACAATAGAAAATGACTAAATTCAGCCGAATACAACAGGAAAAGAACAGAAAACAGCTAAAAACAACAGAAATCAAGCAGATAACAACTGTAAACGGAACAAAACGACCAAATACAACCGAATAGAGTCAAATCCAGCTAAAAACGACAGAAATTAAGCAGATAACAGCGCTAAGCAACAGAAAACGACTAAATACAGCGGAATACAACTGAAAATAACAGAAAACAGCTCCTAGAGCAACAGAAAGCAAGCAGATAACGGCTGTAGACGGTAGAAAACGACTGAGTACAACCAAATAGAACAGAAAACAGAGCATAACAACAGAAAGAAGGCAGATAAAAGCGCTAAACAATAAAAAACGACTGAATTCAGCCGAATACAACAAGAAAAGAACAGAAAACAGCTAAAAACAACAGAAATCGAGTAGATAACAACTGTAGACGATAGAAAACGACCAAATACAACCGAATAGAGCCAAAACCGACAGAAAGCAAGCAGATAACAGCGCTAAACAAGAGAAAACGACTAAGCACAGCCGAATACATCCGAAAATAACAGAAAACAGCTCTCAATGCAACAGAAAGGAAGCAGATAGCGGCTGTAAACGGTAGGAAACGGCCGCATACAACTAAATAGAACAGAAAACAGAGCATAATGACAGAAAGCGGGCAGATAACAGCGCTAAACAATAGAAAACGACTAAATTCAGCCGAATACAACAAGAAAAGAACAGAAAATAGCTAAAAACAACAGAAATCAAGCAGATAACAACTGTAAACGATAGAAAACGACCAAATACAACCGAATAGGGTCAGAACTAACTCAAAACGACAGAATGCAAGCAGATAACAGCGGGAAACAGCAGAAAACGACTAAACACAGCCGAATACAACCAAAATGGGTAGAAAACAGCTAAAAACAACAGAAAGCAGGCAGATAACAGCTGTAAACGGCAGAAAATGGCCAAATACAACCGAATAGAGCCAAATCCGGCTAAAAACGACAGAAGGTAAGCAGATAACAGCGCTAGACAACAGAAAACCACTAAACACAGCGGAATACAACTGAAAATAACAGAAAACAGCTGTAAACGGTAGAGAACGACCGAATAAAACCAAATAGAACAGAGAACAGAGCATAACAACAGAAAGCAGGCAGATAACAGCGCTAAACAATAGAAAACGACTAAATTCAGCCGAATACAACAAGAAAAGAACAGAAAATAGCTAAAAACAACAAAAAAGCAGGCAGATAACAGCTGTAAACGGTAGAAAATGACCAAATACAACCGAATAGAGTCAAATCCAGCTGAAAACGACAGAAAGTAAGCAGATACCAGCGCTAGACAACAGAAAGCCACTAAACACAGCGGAATACAACTGAAAGTAACAGAAAACAGCACTTAGAACAACAGAAAGCAAGCAGATAACGGCTGTAAACGGTAGAAATCGACCGAATACAACCAAACAGAACAGAAAACAGAGCATAACAACAGAAAGCAGGCAGATAACAGCGCTAAACAATAGAAATCGACTAAATTCAGCCGAATACAACAAGAAAAGGACAGAAAACAGCTAAAAACAACAGAAATCAAGCAGATAACAACTGTAAACGGTACAAAACGACCAAATACAACCGAATAGAGTCAAAACTAACGCAAAACGACAGAAAGCAAGCAGATAACGGCTGTAAACGCTGGAAAGCGACCGAGTACAACCAAATAGAACAGAAAACAGAGCATAACAACAGAAAGCGGGCAGATAACAGCGCTAAACAATAGAAAACGACTAAATTCAGCCGAATACAACAAGAAAAGAACAGAAAATAGCTAAAAACAACAAAAAGCAGGCAGATAACAGCTGTAAACGGTAGAAAATGACCAAATACAACCGAATAGAGTCAAATCCAGCTAAAAACGACAGAAAGTAAGCAGATAACAGCGCTAAGCAACATAAAATGACTAAATACAGCGGAATACAACTGAAAATAACAGAAAACAGCTCCTAGAACAACAGAAAGCAAGCAGATAAGGGCTGTAAACGGTAGAAAACGACCGAATACAACCAAACAGAACAGAAAACAGAGCATAACAACAGAAAGCAGGCAGATAACAGCGCTAAACAATAGAAAATTACTAAATTCAGCCGAATACAACAGGAAAAGAACAGAAAACAGCTAAAAACAACAGAAATCAAGCAGATAACAACTGTAAACGGTACAAAACGACCAAATACAACCGAATAGAACAGAAAACAGAGCATAACAACAGAAAGTAGGCAGATAACAGCGCTAAACAACAGAAAACGACAAAACACAGCCGAATACATCCGAAAATAACAGAAAACAGCTCTCAAAACAACAGAAAGCAAGCAGGTAACGGCTGTAGACGGTAGAAAACGACTGAATACAACCAAATAGAACAGAAAACAGAGCATAACAACAGAAAGAAGGCAGATAAAAGCGCTAAACAATAAAAAACAACTAAATTCAGCCGAATACAACAAGAAAAGAACAGAAAACAGCTAAAAACAACAGAAATCGAGTAGATAACAACTGTAAATGATAGAAAACGACCAAATACAACCGAATAGAGCTAAAACCGACAGAAAGCAAGCAGATAACAGCGCTAAACAAGAGAAAACGACTAAGCACAGCCGAATACATCCGAAAATAACAGAAAACGGCTCTCAAAGCAACAGAAAGCGAGCATATAACGGCTGTAAACGCTAGAAAGCGTCCGAGTACAACCAAATAGAACAGAAAACAGAGCATAACAACAGAAAGCGGGCAGATAACTGCTAAACAATAGAAAACGACTAAATTCAGCCGAATACAGCAAGCAAGGACAGAAAACAGCTGACAACAACAGAAATCAAGCAGAGAACAACTGTAAACGGTAGAAAACGACCAAATACAACCGAATAGAGCCAAAACTGACTCAAAACGACAGAAAGCAAGCAGATAACAGCGCTAAACAACAGAAAACGACTAAACACAGCCGAATACATCCGAAAATAACAGAAAACAGCTCCCAAAGCAACAGAAAGCAAGCAGATAGCGGCTGTAGACGGTAGAAAACGGCCGAGTACAACTAAATAGAACAGAAAACAGAGCATAACAACAGAAAGCGGGCAGATAACAGCGCTAAACAATAGAAAACGACTAAACACAGCCGAATACAACCAAAACGAGTAGAAAACAGCTAAAAACAACAGAAAGCAGGCAGATAACAGCTGTAAACGGTAGAAAATGACCAAATACAACCGAATAGAGCCATATCCGGCTAAAAACGACAGAAAGTAAGCAGATAACAGCGCTAAACAATAGAAAACGACTAAATTCAGCCGAATACAACAAGAAAAGAACAGAAAATAGCTAAAAACAACAAAAAGCAGGCAGATAACAGCTGTAGACGGTAAAAAATGACCAAATACAACCGAATAGAGTCAAATTCAGCTAAAAACGACAGAAAGTAAGCAGATAACAGCGCTATGCAACAGAAAACGACTAAATACAGCGGAATACAACTGAAAATAACAGAAAACAGCTCCTAGAACAACAGAAAGCTAGCAGATAACGGCTGTAAACGGTGGAAAACGACCGAATACAACCAAATAGAACAGAAAACAGAGCATAACAACCGAAAGCAGGCAGATAACAGCGCTAAACAATAGAAAATGACTAAATTCAGCCGAATACAACAAGAAAAGAACAGAAAACAGCTAAAAACGACAGAAATCAAGCAGATAACAACTGTAAACGGTACAAAACGACCAAATACAACCGAATCGAACAGAAAACAGAGCATAACAACAGAAAGCAGGCAGATAACAGCGCTAAACAACAGAAAACGACAAAACACAGCCGAATACATCCGAAAATGACAGAAAAACAGCTCTCAAAACAACAGAAAGCAAGCAGAAAACGGCTGTAAACGGTAGAAAACGACTGAATACAACCAAATACAACAGAAAACAGAGCACAACAACAGAAAGCAGGCAGATAACAGCGCTAAACAACAGAAAACGACAAAACACAGCCGAATACATCCGAAAAGAACAGAAAACAGCTAAAAACAACAGAAATCGAGTAGATAACAACTGTAAACGATAGGAAACGACCAAATACAACCGAATAGGGTCAGAACTAACTCAAAACGACAGAAAGCAAGCAGATAACAGCGGGAAACAGCAGAAAACGACTAAACACAGCCGAATACAACCAAAATGAGTAGAAAACAGCTAAAAACAACAGAAAGCAGGCAGATAACAGCTGTAAACGGTAGAAAATGACCAAATACAACCGAATAGAGCCAAATCCGGCTAAAAACGACAGAAAGTAAGCAGACAACAGCGCTAGACAACAGAAAACCACTAAACACAGCGGAGTACAACTGAAAATAACAGAAAACAGCTCTTAGAACAACAGAAAGCAAGCAGATAACGGCTGTAAACGGTAGAAAACGACCGAATACAACCAAATAGAACAGAAAACAGAGCACAACAACAGAAAGCGGGCAGATAGCAGCGCTAAACAATAGAAAACGACTAAATTCAGCCGAATACAACAAGAAAAGAACAGAAAATAGCTAAAAACAACAAAAAGCAGGCAGATAACAGCTGTAAACGGTAGAAAATGACCAAATACAACCGAATAGAGTCAAATACAGCTGAAAGCGACAGAAAGTAAGCAGATAACGATAACAACCGTAAACGGTAGAAAACGACCGAATACAACCAAATAGAACAGAAAATAGAGCATAACAACAGAAAGTAGGCAGATAACAGCGCTAAACAATAGAAAATGACTAAATTCAGCCGAATACAACAAGAAAAGAACAGAAAACAGCTAAAAACAACAGAAATCAAGCAGATAACAACCGTAAACGGTAGAAAGTAACCAAATACAACCGAATAGAGTCAAAAATAACCCAAAACGACAAAAGGCAGGCAGACAACAGCGGGAAACAATAGAAAGCGAATAAATACAGCCGAGTACAACAGAAAAGAGCAGAAAACAGCTAAAAACAAGAGAAAGCGAGCAGATAACAACTGCAAAAGGTAGGAGACGTCAAAATACAACCGAATAGAACAAAAAACAGCGCATAACAGCAGAAAGCAAGCAGATAACAGCGCTAAACAACAGAAAACGACTAAACACAGCGGAATACAACCGAAAATAACATAAAACAGCCCTCAAAACAACAGAAAGCAAGCAGATAACGGCTGTAAACTCTAGAAAGCGACCGAGTACAATCAAGTAGAACAGAAAACAGAGCACAACAACAGAAAGCAGGCAGATAACAGCGCTAAACGATAGAAAACGACTAGATTCAGCCGAATACAACAAGAAAGGAACAGAAAACAGCCAAAAACAACAGAAATAAAGCAGATAACAACTGTAAACGGTAGTAAACGACCAAATACAACCGAATAGAGTCAAAGCTGACTCAAAACGACAGAAAGCAAGCAGATAACAGCGCTAAGCAACAGAAAACGACTAAACACAGCCGAATACATCCGAAAATAACAGAAAAGAGCTCTCAAAACAACAGAAAGCAAGCAGATAACCGCTGTAAACGGTAGAAAACGGCCGCATACAACTAAATAGAACAGAAAACAGAGCATCACAACAGAAAGCGGGCAGATAACAGCGCTAAACAATAGAAAACGACTAAATTCAGCCGAATACAACAAGAGAAGAACAGAAAATAGCTAAAAACAACAGAAAGCAGGCAGATAACAGCTGTAAACGGTAGAAAAGGACCAAATACAACCAAATAGCACAGAAAACAGAGCATAACAGCAGAAGCAGGCAGATAACAGCGCTAAACAATAGAAAATGACTAAATTCAGCCGAATACAACAAGAAAAGGACAGAAAACAGCTAAAAACAACAGAAGTCGAGCAGATAACAACTGTAAACGGTAGAAAACGACCAAATACAACCGAGTAGAGCCAAAACTGGCTCAAAACGACAGAAAGCAAGCAGATAACAGCGCTAAACAACAGAAAGCGACCAAACACAGCCGAATACATCCGAAAATAACAGAAAACAGCTATCAAAACAACAGAAAGCCAGCGGATAACGGCTGTAAACGGTAGAAAACCGCCGCATACAACTAAATAGAACAGAAAACAGAGCATAACAACAGAAAGCGGGAAGATAACAGCGCTAAACAATAGAAAACGACTAAATTCAGCCGAATGCAACAAGAAAAGAACAGAAAATAGCTAAAAACAACAGAAAGCAGGCAGATAACAGCTGTAAACGGTAGAAAATGACCAAATAGAACCGAATAGAGTCAAATCCAGCTAAAACCGACAGAAAGTAAGCAGGTAACAGCGCTAAACAACAGAAAACGACTAAATACAGCGGAATACAACTGAAAATAACAGAAAACAGCTCTCAAAACAACAGAAAGCAAGCAGATAACGGCTGTAAATGGTAGAAAACGACCGAATACAACAAAATAGAACAGAAAACAGAGCATAACAACAGAAAGCAGGCAGATAACAGCGCTGAACAATAGAAAATGACTAAATTCAGCCGAATAGAGCCAAAACTGACTCAAAATGACAGAAAGCAAGCAGATAACAGCGCTAAACAACAGAAAACGACTAAACACAGCCGAATACATCCGAAAATAACAGAAAACAGCTCTCAAAACAACAGAAAGCAAGCAGATAACGGCTGTAAACGGTAGAAAACGGCCAAATACAACCGAATAGGGTCAAAACTAACTCAAAACGACAGAAAGCAAGCAGATAACAGCGGGAAACAGCAGAAAACGACTAAACACAGCCGAATACAACCAAAATGAGTAGAAAACAGCTAAAAACAACAGAAAACAGGCAGATAACAGCTGTAAACGGTAGAAAATCTCCAAATACAACCGAATAGAGTCAAATCCAGCTAAAGACGACAGAAATTAAGCCGATAACAGCGCTAAACAACAGAAAACGACTAAATACGGCGGAATACAACTGAAAATAACAGAAAACAGAGCACAACAACAGAAAGCAGGCAGATAACAGCGCTAAACAATAGAAAATGACTAAATTCAGCCGAATGCAACAAGAAAAGAACAGAAAATAGCTAAAAACAACAGAAGTCAAGCAGATAACAACTGCAAACGGTAGAAAACGACCAAATGCAACCGAATAGGGTCAAAACTAACTCAAAACGACAGAAAGCAAGCAGATAACAGCGGGAAACAGCAGAAAACGACTAAACACAGCCGAATACAACCAAAATGAGTAGAAAACAGCTAAAAACAACAGAAAGCAGGCAGATAACAGCTGCAAACGGTAGAAAATGAACAAATACAGGCCGAATAGAGTCAAATCGAGCTAAAAACGACAGAAAGTAAGCAGATAACAGCGCTAAACAACAGAAAACGACTAAATACAGCGGAATACAACTGAAAATAACAGAAAGCAGCTCTCAACACAACAGAAAGCAAGCAGATAATGGCTGTAAACGGTAGAAAACGACCGAATACAACCAAATAGAACAGAAAACAGAGCATAACAACAGAAAGCGGGCAGATAACAGCGCTAAACAATAGAAAACGACTAAATTCAGCCGAATACAACAAGAAAAGAACAGAAAATAGCTAAAAACAACAGAAATCAAGCAGATAACGGCTGTACACGGTACAAAACGACCGAATACAACCAAATAGAACAGAAAACAGAGCATAACAACAGAAAGCAGGCAGATAACAGCGCTAAACAATAGAAAACGACTAAATTCAGCCGAATACAACAAGAAAAGGACAGAAAACAGCTAAAAACAACAGAAATCAAGCAGATAACAACTGCAAAACGGTAGAAAACGACCAAATACAACCGAATAGGGTCAAAACTAACTCAAAACGACAGAAAGCTAGCAGATAACAGCGGGAAACAGCAGAAAACGACTAAACACAGCCGAATACAACCAAAATGAGTAGAAAACAGCTAAAAACAACAGAAAGCAGGCAGACAACAGCTGTAAACGGTAGAAAATGGACAAATACAACCGAATAGAGTCAAATCCAGCTAAAAACGACAGAAAGTAAGCAGATAACGGCGCTAAACAACAGAAAACGACTAAACACAGCCGAATACATCCTAAAATAACAGAAAACAACCCTCAAAGTGACAGAAAGCAAGCAGATAACTGCTGTAAATGGTAGAAAATGGCCGCATACAACTAAATAGAACAGAAGACAGAGCATAACGACAGAAAGCGGGCAGATAACAGCGCTAAACAATAGAAAACGACTAAATTCATCCGAATACAACAAGAAAAGAACAGAAAATAGCTAAAAACAACAGAAATCAAGCAGATAACGGCTGTAAACGGTACAAAACGACCGAATACAACCAAATAGAACAGAAAACAGAGCATAACAACAGAAAGCAAGCAGATAACGGCTGTAGACGGTAGAAAACGACCGAATACAACAAAATAGAACAGAAAACAGAGCATAACAACAGAAAGCAGGCAGATAACAGCGCTAAACAATAGAAAACGACTAAATTCAGCCGAATACAACAAGAAAAGGACAGAAAACAGCTAAAAACAACAGAAATCAAGCAGATAACAACTGTAAACTGTACAAAACGACCAAATACAACCGAATAGAGTCAAAAATAGCTCAAAACGACAGAAAGCAAGCAGATAACAGCGGGAAACAATAGAAAACGACCAAGCACAGCCGAGTACAACCGAAATGAGCAGAAAACAGCTAAAAACAACAGAGAGCAGGCAGATAACAACTGGAAACGGTAGAAAACGGCCAAATACAACCCAATAGAGTCAGAACCAGCTAAAAAACGACAGAAAGCAAGCAGATAACAGCGAGAAAAAATAGAAAACGAATAAACACAGCCGAATACAACAAAAAAGAGCAGAGAACAGCTAAAAACAAGAGAAAGCGAGCAGATAACAACTGCAAAAGGTAGGAGACGTCAAAATACAACCGAATAGAACAAAAAACAGCGCATAACAGCAGAAGGCAAGCAGATAACAGCGCTAAACAACAGAAAATGACTAAACACAGCGGAATACAACCGAAAATAACATAAAACAGCTCCCAAAACAACAGAAAGCAAGCAGATAACGGCTGTAAACGGTAGAAAACGACAGAATACAACCAAATAGGACAGCAAGCAGAGCATAACAACAGAAAGCAGGCAGATAACAGCGCTAAACAACAGAGAATGACTAAACACAGCGGAATACAACCGAAAATAACATAAAACAGCTCCCAAAACAACAGAAAGCAAGCAGATAACGGCTGTTAACGGTAGAAAACGACTGAATACAAACAAATAGAACAGAAAACAGAGCATAACAACAGAAAGAAGGCAGATAACAGCGCTAGACAATAGAAAATGACTAAATTCAGCCGAATACAACAAGAAAAGAACAGAAAACAGCTAAAAACAACAGAAATCAAGCAGATAACAACTGTAAACGGTAGAAAACGACCAAATACAACCGAATAGAGTCAAAACTGACTCGAAACGACAAAAAGCAAGCAAATAGCAGCGCTAAACAACAGAAAACGACTAAACACAGCCGAATATATCCGAAAATAACAGAAAACAGCTCTCAAAACAACAGAAAGCAAGCAGATAACGGCTGTAGACGGTAGAAAGCGACCGCATACAACCAAATAGAACAGAAAACAGAGCATACCAACAGAAAGCGGGTAGATAACAGCGCTAAACAATAGAAAACGACTAAATTCAGCCGAATACAACAAGAAAAGAACAGAAAATAGCTGAAAACAACAGAAATCAAGCAGATAACATGTAAACGGTAGAAAACGACCAAATACAACCGAATAGAGTCAAAACTAACTCAAAACGACAGAAAGCAAGCAGCTAACAGCGGGAAACAGCAGAAAACGACTAAACACAGCCGAATACCACCAAAATGAGTAGAAAACAGCTAAAAACAACAGAAAGCAAGCAGATAACGGCTGTAAACGGTAGAAAACGGCCGCATACAACTAAATAGAACAGAGAACAGAGCATAACAACATAAAGAAGGCAGATAACAGCGCTAGACAATAGAAAACGACTAAATTCAGCCGAATACAACAAGAAAAGAACAGAAAACAGCTAAAAACAAAAGAAATCAAGCAGATAACAACTGTAAACGGTAGAAAACGACCAACTACAACCGAATAGAGTCAAAACTGACTCAAAACGACAGAAAGCAAGCAGATAGCAGCGCTAAACAACAGAAAACGACTAAACACAGCCGAATATATCCAAAAACAGCAGAAAACAGCTCTCAACACAACAGAAAGCAAGCAGATAACGGCTGTAAACGGTAGAAAACGACCGAATACAACCAAATAGAACAGAAAACAAAGCATAACAGCAGAAAGCAGGCAGATAACAGCGCTAAACAATAGAAAATGACTAAATTCAGCCGAATACAACAAGAAAAGAACAGAAAACAGCTAAAAACAACAGAAATCGAGCAGATAACAACTGTAAACGGTACAAAACGACCAAATACAACCGAATAGAGCCAAAGCTGGCTCAAAACGACAGAAAGCGAGCAGATAACAGCGCTAAACAACAGAAAACGACCAAACACAGCCGAATACATCCGAAAATAACAGAAAACAGCTCTCAGAACAACAGAAAGCAATCAGATAACGGCTGTAAACGGTAGAAAACGGCCGCATACAACTAAATAGAACAGATAACAGAGCATAACAACAGAAAGCGGGCAGATAACAGCGCTAAACAATAGAAAACGACTAAATTCAGCCGAATGCAACAAGAAGAGAACAGAAAATAGCTAAAAACAACAGAAATCAAGCAAATAACAACTGCAAACGGTAGAAAACGACCAAATACAACCGAATAGGGTCAAAACTAACTCAAAACGACAGAAAGCAAGCAGATAACAGCGGGAAACAGCAGAAAACGACTAAACACAGCCGAATACAACCAAAATGAGTAGAAAACAGCTATAAACAACAGAAAGCAGGCAGACAACAGCTGTAAACGGTAGAAAATGAACAAATACGACCGAATAGAGTCAAATCCAGCTAAAAACGACAGAAAGTAAGCAGGCAACAGCGCTAAACAACAGAAAACGACTAAATACAGCGGAGTACAACTGAAAATAACAGAAAACGGCTCTCAACACAACAGAAAGCAAGCAGGTAACGGCTGTAAACGGTAGAAAACGACCGAATACAAACAAATAGAACAGAAAACAGAGCATAACAACAGAAAGCAGGCAGATAACAGCGCTAAACAATAGAAAACGACTAAATTCAGCCGAATACAACAAGAAAAGGACAGAAAACAGCTAAAAACAACAGAAATCAAGCAGATAACAACTGCAAACGGTAGAAAACGACCAAATACAACCGAATAGGGTCAAAACTAACTCAAAACGACAGAAAGCTAGCAGATAACAGCGGGAAACAGCAGAAAACGACTAAACACAGCCGAATACAACCAAAATGAGTAGAAAACAGCTAAAAACAACAGAAAGCAGGCAGACAACAGCTGTAAACGGTAGAAAATGGACAAATACAACCGAATAGAGTCAAATCCAGCTAAAAACGACAGAAAGTAAGCAGATAACGGCGCTAAACAACAGAAAACGACTAAACACAGCCGAATACATCCTAAAATAACAGAAAACAACCCTCAAAGTGACAGAAAGCAAGCAGATAACTGCTGTAAATGGTAGAAAATGGCCGCATACAACTAAATAGAACAGAAGACAGAGCATAACGACAGAAAGCGGGCAGATAACAGCGCTAAACAATAGAAAACGACTAAATTCATCCGAATACAACAAGAAAAGAACAGAAAATAGCTAAAAACAACAGAAATCAAGCAGATAACGGCTGTAAACGGTACAAAACGACCGAATACAACCAAATAGAACAGAAAAAAACGACCGAATACAACCAAATAGAACAGAAAACAGAGCATAACAACAGAAAGCAAGCAGATAACGGCTGTAGACAGTAGAAAACGACCGAATACAACAAAATAGAACAGAAAACAGAGCATAACAACAGAAAGCAGGCAGATAACAGCGCTAAACAATAGAAAACGACTAAATTCAGCCGAATACAACAAGAAAAGGACAGAAAACAGCTAAAAACAACAGAAATCAAGCAGATAACAACTGTAAACTGTACAAAACGACCAAATACAACCGAATAGAGTCAAAAATAGCTCAAAACGACAGAAAGCAAGCAGATAACAGCGGGAAACAATAGAAAACGACCAAGCACAGCCGAGTACAACCGAAATGAGCAGAAAACAGCTAAAAACAACAGAGAGCAGGCAGATAACAACTGGAAACGGTAGAAAACGGCCAAATACAACCCAATAGAGTCAGAACCAGCTAAAAACGACAGAAAGCAAGCAGATAACAGCGAGAAAAAATAGAAAACGAATAAACACAGCCGGATACAACAAAAAAGAGCAGAAAACAGCTAAAAACAAGAGAAAGCGAGCAGATAACAACTGCAAAAGGTAGGAGACGTCAAAATACAACCGAATAGAACAAAAAACAGCGCATAACAGCAGAAGGCAAGCAGATAACAGCGCTAAACAACAGAAAATGACTAAACACAGCGGAATACAACCGAAAATAACATAAAACAGCTCCCAAAACAACAGAAAGCAAGCAGATAACGGCTGTAAACGGTAGAAAACGACAGAATACAACCAAATAGGACAGCAAGCAGAGCATAACAACAGAAAGCAGGCAGATAACAGCGCTAAACAACAGAGAATGACTAAACACAGCGGAATACAACCGAAAATAACATAAAACAGCTCCCAAAACAACAGAAAGCAAGCAGATAACGGCTGTTAACGGTAGAAAACGACTGAATACAAACAAATAGAACAGAAAACAGAGCATAACAACAGAAAGAAGGCAGATAACAGCGCTAGACAATAGAAAATGACTAAATTCAGCCGAATACAACAAGAAAAGAACAGAAAACAGCTAAAAACAACAGAAATCAAGCAGATAACAACTGTAAACGGTAGAAAACGACCAAATACAACCGAATAGAGTCAAAACTGACTCGAAACGACAAAAAGCAAGCAAATAGCAGCGCTAAACAACAGAAAACGACTAAACACAGCCGAATATATCCGAAAATAACAGAAAGCAGCTCTCAAAACAACAGAAAGCAAGCAGATAACGGCTGTAGACGGTAGAAAGCGACCGCATACAACCAAATAGAACAGAAAACAGAGCATACCAACAGAAAGCGGGTAGATAACAGCGCTAAACAATAGAAAACGACTAAATTCAGCCGAATACAACAAGAAAAGAACAGAAAATAGCTGAAAACAACAGAAATCAAGCAGATAACATGTAAACGGTAGAAAACGACCAAATACAACCGAATAGAGTCAAAACTAACTCAAAACGACAGAAAGCAAGCAGCTAACAGCGGGAAACAGCAGAAAACGACTAAACACAGCCGAATACCACCAAAATGAGTAGAAAACAGCTAAAAACAACAGAAAGCAAGCAGATAACGGCTGTAAACGGTAGAAAACGGCCGCATACAACCAAATAGAACAGAAAACAAAGCATAACAGCAGAAAGCAGGCAGATAACAGCGCTAAACAATAGAAAATGACTAAATTCAGCCGAATACAACAAGAAAAGAACAGAAAACAGCTAAAAACAACAGAAATCGAGCAGATAACAACTGTAAACGGTAGAAAACGACCAAATACAACCGAATAGAGCCAAAGCTGGCTCAAAACGACAGAAAGCGAGCAGATAACAGCGCTAAACAACAGAAAACGACCAAACACAGCCGAATACATCCGAAAAAAACAGAAAACAGCTCTCAGAACAACAGAAAGCAATCAGATAACGGCTGTAAACGGTAGAAAACGGCCGCATACAACTAAATAGAACAGATAACAGAGCATAACAACAGAAAGCGGGCAGATAACAGCGCTAAACAATAAGAAAACGACTAAATTCAGCCGAATGCAACAAGAAGAGAACAGAAAATAGCTAAAAACAACAGAAATCAAGCAAATAACAACTGCAAACGGTAGAAAACGACCAATACAACCGAATAGGGTCAAAACTAACTCAAAACGACAGAAAGCAAGCAGATAACAGCGGGGAAACAGCAGAAAACGACTAAACACAGCCGAATACAACCAAAATGAGTAGAAAACAGCTATAAACAACAGAAAGCAGGCAGACAACAGCTGTAAACGGTAGAAAATGAACAAATACGACCGAATAGAGTCAAATCCAGCTAAAAACGACAGAAAGTAAGCAGGCAACAGCGCTAAACAACAGAAAAACGACTAAATACAGCGGAGTACAACTGAAAATAACAGAAAACGGCTCTCAACACAACAGAAAGCAAGCAGATAACGGCTGTAAACGGTAGAAAACGACCGAATACAAACAAATAGAACAGAAAACAGAGCATAACAACAGAAAGCGGGCAGATAACAGCGCTAAACAATAGAAAACGACTAAATTCAGCCGATTACAACAAGAAAAGAACAGAAAATAGCTAAAAACAACAGAAATCAAGCAGATAACGGCTGTACACGGTACAAAACGACCGAATACAACCAAATAGAACAGAAAACAGAGCATAACAACAGAAAGCAGGCAGATAACAGCGCTAAACAATAGAAAACGACTAAATTCAGCCGAATTACAACAAGAAAAGGACAGAAAACAGCTAAAAACAACAGAAATCAAGCAGATAACAACTGCAAACGGTAGAAAACGACCAAATACAACCGAATAGGGTCAAAACTAACTCAAAACGACAGAAAGCTAGCAGATAACAGCGGGAAACAGCAGAAAACGACTAAACACAGCCGAATACAACCAAAATGAGTAGAAAACAGCTAAAAACAACAGAAAGCAGGCAGACAACAGCTGTAAACGGTAGAAAATGGACAAATACAACCGAATAGAGTCAAATCCAGCTAAAAACGACAGAAAGTAAGCAGATAACGGCGCTAAACAACAGAAAACGACTAAACACAGCCGAATACATCCTAAAATAACAGAAAACAACCCTCAAAGTGACAGAAAGCAAGCAGATAACTGCTGTAAATGGTAGAAAATGGCCGCATACAACTAAATAGAACAGAAGACAGAGCATAACGACAGAAAGCGGGCAGATAACAGCGCTAAACAATAGAAAACGACTAAATTCATCCGAATACAACAAGAAAAGAACAGAAAATAGCTAAAAACAACAGAAATCAAGCAGATAACGGCTGTAAACGGTACAAAACGACCGAATACAACCAAATAGAACAGAAAACAGAGCATAACAACAGAAAGCAAGCAGATAACGGCTGTAGACGGTAGAAAACGACCCGAATACAACAAAATAGAACAGAAAACAGAGCATAACAACAGAAAGCAGGCAGATAACAGCGCTAAACAATAGAAAACGACTAAATTCAGCCGAATACAACAAGAAAAGGACAGAAAACAGCTAAAAACACAGAAATCAAGCAGATAACAACTGTAAACTGTTACAAAACGACCAAATACAACCGAATAGGAGTCAAAAATAGCTCAAAACGACAGAAAGCAAGCAGATAACAGCGGGAAACAATAGAAAACGACCAAGCACAGCCGAGTACAACCGAAATGAGCAGGAAAACAGCTAAAAACAACAGAGAGCAGGCAGATAACAACTGGAAACGGTAGAAAACGGCCAAATACAACCCAATAGAGTCAGAACCAGCTAAAAACGACAGAAAGCAAGCAGATAACAGCGAGAAAAAATAGAAAACGAATAAACACAGCCGAATACAACAAAAAAGAGCAGAAAACAGCTAAAAACAAGAGAAAGCGAGCAGATAACAACTGCAAAAGGTAGGAGACGTCAAAATACAACCGAATAGAACAAAAAACAGCGCATAACAGCAGAAGGCAAGCAGATAACAGCGCTAAGCAACAGAAAATGACTAAACACAGCGGAACACAACCGAAAATAACATAAAACAGCTCCCAAAACAACAGAAAGCAAGCAGATAACGGCTGTAAACGGTAGAAAAACGACAGAATACAACCAAATAGGACAGCAAGCAGAGCATAACAACAGAAAGCAGGCAGATAACAGCGCTAAACAACAGAGAATGACTAAACACAGCGGAATACAACCGAAAATAACATAAAGCAGCTCCCAAAACAACAGAAAGCAAGCAGATAACGGCTGTTAACGGTAGAAAACGACTGAATACAAACAAATAGAACAGAAAACAGAGCATAACAACAGAAAGAAGGCAGATAACAGCGCTAGACAATAGAAAATGACTAAATTCAGTCGAATACAACAAGAAAAGAACAGAAAACAGCTAAAAACAACAGAAATCAAGCAGATAACAACTGTAAACGGTAGAAAACGACCAAATACAACCGAATAGAGTCAAAACTGACTCGAAACGACAAAAAGCAAGCAAAATAGCATCGCTAAACACAGAAAACGACTAAACACAGCCGAATATATCCGAAAATAACAGAAAACAGCTCTCAAAACAACAGAAAGCAAGCAGATAACGGCTGTAGACGGTAGAAAGCGACCGCATACAACCAAATAGAACAGAAAACAGAGCATGCCAACAGAAAGCGGGTAGATAACAGCGCTAAACAATAGAAAACGACTAAATTCAGCCGAATACAAGAAAAGAACAGAAAATAGCTGAAAACAACAGAAATCAAGCAGATAACATGTAAACGGTAGAAAACGACCAAATACAACCGAATAGAGTCAAAACTAACTCAAAACGACAGAAAGCAAGCAGCTAACAGCGGGAAACAGCAGAAAACGACTAAACACAGCCGAATACCACCACAATGAGTAGAAAACAGCTAAAAACAACAGAAAGCAAGCAGATAACGGCCTGTAAACGGTAGAAAACGGCCGCATACAACCAAATAGAACAGAAAACAAAGCATAACAGCAGAAAGCAGGCAGATAACAGCGCTAAACAATAGAAAATGACTAAATTCAGCCGAATACAACAAGAAAAGAACAGAAAACAGCTAAAAACAACAGAAATCGAGCAGATAACAACTGTAAACGGTAGAAAACGACCAAATACAACCGAATAGAGCCAAAGCTGGCTCAAAACGACAGAAAGCGAGCAGATAACAGCGCTAAACAACAGAAAACGACCAAACACAGCCGAATACATCCGAAAAAAACAGAAAACAGCTCTCAGAACAACAGAAAGCAATCAGATAACGGCTGTAAACGGTAGAAAACGGCCGCATACAACTAAATAGAACAGATAACAGAGCATAACAACAGAAAGCGGGCAGATAACAGCGCTAAACAATAGAAAACGACTAAATTCAGCCGAATGCAACAAGAAGAGAACAGAAAATAGCTAAAAACAACAGAAATCAAGCAAATAACAACTGCAAACGGTAGAAAACGACCAAATACAACCGAATAGGGTCAAACTAACTCAAAACGACAGAAAGCAAGCAGATAACAGCGGGAAACAGCAGAAAACGACTAAACACAGCCGAATACAACCAAAATGAGTAGAAAACAGCTATAAACAACAGAAAGCAGGCAGACAACAGCTGGTAAACGGTAAAAAAATGAACAAATACGACCGAATAGAGTCAAATCCAGCTAAAAACGACAGAAAGTAAGCAGGCAACAGCGCTAAACAACAGAAAACGACTAAATACAGCGGAGTACAACTGAAAATAACAGGAAAACGGCTCTCAACACAACAGAAAGCAAGCAGATAACGGCTGTAAACGGTAGAAAACGACCGAATACAAACAAATAGAACAGAAAACAGAGCATAACAAACAGAAAGCGGGCAGATAACAGCGCTAAACAATAGAAAACGACTAAATTCAGCCGAATACAACAAGAAAAGAACAGAAAATAGCTAAAAACAACAGAAATCAAGCAGATAACGGCTGTACACGGTACAAAACGACCGAATACAACCAAATAGAACAGAAAACAGAGCATAACAACAGAAAGCAGGCAGATAACAGCGCTAAACAATAGAAAACGACTAAATTCAGCCGAATACAACAAGAAAAGGACAGAAAACAGCTAAAAACAACAGAAATCAAGCAGATAACAACTGCAAACGGTAGAAAACGACCAAATACAACCGAATAGGGTCAAAACTAACTCAAAACGACAGAAAGCTAGCAGATAACAGCGGGAAACAGCAGAAAACGACTAAACACAGCCGAATACAACCAAAATGAGTAGAAAACAGCTAAAAACAACAGAAAGCAGGCAGACAACAGCTGTAAACGGTAGAAAATGGACAAATACAACCGAATAGAGTCAAATCCAGCTAAAAACGACAGAAAGTAAGCAGATAACGGCGCTAAACAACAGAAAACGACTAAACACAGCCGAATACATCCTAAAATAACAGAAAACAACCTCAAAGTGACAGAAAGCAAGCAGATAACTGCTGTAAATGGTAGAAAATGGCCGCATACAACTAAATAGAACAGAAGACAGAGCATAACGACAGAAAGCGGGCAGATAACAGCGCTAAACAATAGAAAAACGACTAAATTCATCCGAATACAACAAGAAAAGAACAGAAAATAGCTAAAAACAACAGAAATCAAGCAGATAACGGCTGTAAACGGTACAAAACGACCGAATACAACCAAATAGAACAGAAAACAGAGCATAACAACAGAAAGCAAGCAGATAACGGCTGTAGACGGTAGAAAACGACCGAATACAACAAAATAGAACAGAAAACAGAGCATAACAACAGAAAGCAGGCAGATAACAGCGCTAAACAATAGAAAACGACTAAATTCAGCCGAATACAACAAGAAAAGGACAGAAAACAGCTAAAAACAACAGAAATCAAGCAGATAACAACTGTAAACTGTACAAAACGACCAAATGACAACCGAATAGAGTCAAAAATAGCTCAAAACGACAGAAAGCAAGCAGATAACAGCGGGAAACAATAGAAAACGACCAAGCACAGCCGAGTACAACCGAAATGAGCAGAAAACAGCTAAAAACAACAGAGAGCAGGCAGATAACAACTGGAAACGGTAGAAAACGGCCAAATACAACCCAATAGAGTCAAAACCAGCTAAAAAACGACAGAAAGCAAGCAGATAACAGCGAGAAAAAATAGAAAACGAATAAACACAGCCGAATACAACAAAAAAGAGCAGAAAACAGCTAAAAACAAGAGAAAGCGAGCAGATAACAACTGCAAAAGATAGGAGACGTCAAAATACAACCGAATAGAACAAAAAACAGCGCATAACAGCAGAAGGCAAGCAGATAACAGCGCTAAACAACAGAAAATGACTAAACACAGCGGAATACAACCGAAATAACATAAAACAGCTCCCAAAACAACAGAAAGCAAGCAGATAACGGCTTGTAAACGGTAGAAAACGACAGAATACAACCAAATAGGACAGCAAGCAGAGCATAACAACAGAAAGCAGGCAGATAACAGCGCTAAACAACAGAGAATGACTAAACACAGCGGAATACAACCGAAAATAACATAAAACAGCTCCCAAAACAACAGAAAGCAAGCAGATAACGGCTGTTAACGGTAGGAAGAAACGACTGAATACAAACAAATAGAACAGAAAACAGAGCATAACAACAGAAAGAAGGCAGATAACAGCGCTAGACAATAGAAAATGACTAAATTCAGCCGAATACAACAAGAAAAGAACAGAAAACAGCTAAAAACAACAGAAATCAAGCAGATAACAACTGTAAACGGTAGAAAACGACCAAATACAACCGAATAGAGTCAAAACTGACTCGAAACGACAAAAAGCAAGCAAATAGCAGCGCTAAACAACAGAAAACGACTAAACACAGCCGAATATATCCGAAAATAACAGAAAACAGCTCTCAAAACAACAGAAAGCAAGCAGATAACGGCTGTAGACGGTAGAAAGCGACCGCATACAACCAAATAGAACAGAAAACAGAGCATACCAACAGAAAGCGGGTAGATAACAGCGCTAAACGATAGAAAACGACTAAATTCAGCCGAATACAACAAGAAAAGAACAGAAAATAGCTGAAAACAACAGAAATCAAGCAGATAACATGTAAACGGTAGAAAACGACCAAATACAACCGAATAGAGTCAAAACTAACTCAAAACGACAGAAAGCAAGCAGCTAACAGCGGGAAACAGCAGAAAACGACTAAACACAGCCGAATACCACCAAAATGAGTAGAAAACAGCTAAAAAACAACAGAAAGCAAGCAGATAACGGCTGTAAACGGTAGAAAACGGCCGCATACAACTAAATAGAACAGAGAACAGAGCATAACAACATAAAGAAGGCAGATAACAGCGCTAGACAATAGAAAACGACTAAATTCAGCCGAATACAACAAGAAAAGAACAGAAAACAGCTAAAAACAAAAGAAATCAAGCAGATAACAACTGTAAACGGTAGAAAACGACCAACTACAACCGAATAGAGTCAAAACTGACTCAAAACGACAGAAAGCAAGCAGATAGCAGCGCTAAACAACAGAAAACGACTAAACACAGCCGAATATATCCAAAAACAGCAGAAAACAGCTCTCAACACAACAGAAAGCAAGCAGATAACGGCTGTAAACGGTAGAAAACGACCGAATACAACCAAATAGAACAGAAAACAAAGCATAACAGCAGAAAGCAGGCAGATAACAGCGCTAAACAATAGAAAATGACTAAATTCAGCCGAATACAACAAGAAAAGAACAGAAAACAGCTAAAAACAACAGAAATCGAGCAGATAACAACTGTAAACGGTTAGAAAACGACCAAATACAACCGAATAGAGCCAAAGCTGGCTCAAAACGACAGAAAGCGAGCAGATAACAGCGCTAAACAACAGAAAACGACCAAACACAGCCGAATACATCCGAAAATAACAGAAAACAGCTCTCAGAACAACAGAAAGCAATCAGATAACGGCTGTAAACGGTAGAAAACGGCCGCATACAACTAAATAGAACAGATAACAGAGCATAACAACAGAAAGCGGGCAGATAACAGCGCTAAACAATAGAAAACGACTAAATTCAGCCGAATGCAACAAGAAGAGAACAGAAAATAGCTAAAAACAACAGAAATCAAGCAAATAACAACTGCAAACGGTAGAAAACGACCAAATACAACCGAATAGGGTCAAAACTAACTCAAAACGACAGAAAGCAAGCAGATAACAGCGGGAAACAGCAGAAAACGACTAAACACAGCCGAATACAACCAAAATGAGTAGAAAACAGCTATAAACAACAGAAAGCAGGCAGACAACAGCTGTAAACGGTAGAAAATGAACAAATACGACCGAATAGAGTCAAATCCAGCTAAAAACGACAGAAAGTAAGCAGGCAACAGCGCTAAACAACAGAAAACGACTAAATACAGCGGAGTACAACTGAAAATAACAGAAAACGGCTCTCAACACAACAGAAAGCAAGCAGATAACGGCTGTAAACGGTAGAAAACGACCGAATACAAACAAATAGAACAGAAAACAGAGCATAACAACAGAAAGAAGGCAGATAACAGCGCTAGACAATAGAAAACGACTAAATTCAGCCGAATACAACAAGAAAAGGACAGAAAACAGCTAAAAAACAACAGAAATCAAGCAGATAACAACTGTAAACTGTACAAAACGACCAAATACAACCGAATAGAGTCAAAACTGACTCAAAACGACAGAAGGCAAGCAGATAACAGCGCTAAACGACAGAAAACGACTAAACACAGCCGAATACAACCAAAATGAGTAGAAAACAGCTAAAAACAAAAGAAAGCAGGCAGATACTGCTGTAAACGGTAGAAAATGAACAAACACAACCGAATAGAGTCAAATCCAGCTAAAAACGACAGAAAGTAAGCAGATA
>CATOUR010000618.1:0-26886 GCA_951848785.1 Callosobruchus maculatus | reverse complement strand
TATTTTAGGGTTGGATAGAGATCGATGATGGACACTAGAAGAATTAAAAAAAAAGTTATAGTTCTATATAAAAAAATCAGTTTGATCACTATCCTACTTTCCCGCAACACCCTGTATATTTCAGTATATTTTTATAATATGCATCTCAAGTAACCAAATAACTTTTGTATTTGACATTTTCTTCTGTCAGGTATACCTTGCGAGATATCGAAGAATTACGTACTAACTGGACACCATGTATACAACAGCTTCCCAACTTGAGTCTGATGGTTTTAACCCTAGAGTTAAATGGGTAGAAATTTGGGCGACCCAAACACGAGAACAAGTGAACAGTAATCTAACTGTTGGTGAATAATACCCTGGTTTCGAGCTCTACCGAAAGGAATGATTGTCAGTAAACAGAATTCCCATGTCGCATGGAGTGTGCGCTGATTCATTGATTAAATTAAACGACAAATTGTCATATAGTGCAAGAATGTGGCCTTAGATTACATCCAGGCAATAACAAGGACTTCCTCCAAGTCAAGCCATCAGTCGTAGATTAGATTTCCAAGCTCCATATTAACTTCAGCATAGTTACTATTTAGATCGCAATTTCTTCTATTTTGTGTTGTTTGCTTCAATTGTTTTAATTTGTTATAACTTTTTTTCATCTAGGTGTACTACAACTATAACCTAAATAATAGACCACACAATTTGATTTTTTTCCATCTGTAACTTTTTTCGCCCATAATTTCAATAAGCATAACAAGTAATACAGCTGATAAGCATGGTAAGGCTGTCAATAAGAAAACTGCCACTCTTGATCTGAGTCAGATTTGTAATTTATTGATTACCAATTATATTAAACTCAAAAAGACATAATCAAATAATTGTTTGACTTTATGACTGAACCTGGTATATACAGGGTGGGCCAATAGTGCGTGGACGGAGGATTGTGGGTTTACTGAAAAATATTTCAAAAACTTGTCACTTGACCATGGAAGGCACCCTTGAGGGCTATAACGTAAAAATATTTTCACCTAAATTCTGACATTTATACAGGGTGATTCATATCAAACTTACATTTTTTTTTAATGGAACCCCCTATATATTATTGCATATTTGGATTCCTTGCTCAATTCTAGTGTGATTTTATGTATCACACATGGAACTTTAAACGAACCGTTTAGGCGCAAATCACCATTTTTGGTATAAGTAGGTATCAGAAAAAAATTGAATATCGCAGCGATTATGAAACTTAGAAGGCCGTGACTATGCGGTACGACTAAGCATGAAATGCGTCACCTAAGGTCAGACGGCTAAATTTGAATTCTTTTTGTACTTAGAGAAATCGATAGATTAATTAAGGAAACTTCAATCACAGATAACTTGATTTTTTTAAATGGGAATGCCTATTTTGGTTTAAAGAATCAAACGTAAAATTTGATTACCTTTCTAACGATATAGCGTTCTTGATATCAATCTTTCTTGGTTCTTATTTTATTTCAAATTTTTAGTCAAATCGGTGTTTTTCAATTTTCCTGCGTGCAAGCAATCTAGCAGGCCATGAAGAATAAACAAAAGCTCGTTAATATGGAAGAAACCAACTAATTTAGTAGAAAGATGCAAACTAACTAGAGCAACGAGGCAAGATTATGAAAATTTCTTACAACATATTAGCTCTAGCCGGATACAGCAGCGGCAAGATATCTAATGTCAATGATTAGCTGGGGTATGACAGAAGTGTTTGTTTTTCACAGCCTACTAGCTATTGGGATCTACTAGAGCTTGACAACTTTCCAAAACGATAAAAAATTTTGAAACTAAAGGAAAACTGCCACTGATTTTTGCTTACAGTCTAACATGTTTAGAATGAAATTTCACATTTGATGGGATAAAAAAATTAGTCATTTCCGTTTAGTTAAGTGAAAAGTGAAGATATCTCCCACTGGAGCATTCTGAACATCTATTGAAATAACTGCTAGAATTTTTTAATCACGCTATGTTGTAATTGCGATTATTTCATGTAGTTTTCTACAAACTAAATTATGTTTTACAATTCAAACAGACTGCAAATCAAGTTTCATTTTCCACGATTTTTCTAATAAATAGAAGAAGAATTTGAAGGGTTCCAGTCAGAGGTATCATTACTTTTGACTTATGGAAATGGCTACTTTTCCATAGCATCAAATGTGAAAATTTATTCAGAAGACATAGATATTCTACTGCCAGCAACAATCACTAGTAGTTTTCCTTTGATTTAAATATTTTTTACTGACTTTGGAAATTGGCTAATAGCTAGTAGGCTGTGAGAAATGAGCGTTCTTGTTACCACTATTGTTTGTGGTTAGAGCTAATATGTTGTAAAGAATTTTGATAATCTTGCCTCGCTGCTCAGGTTAGTTTGCATCTTTCTACTAAGTTAGTTGCTTTCTTCTACATTAACGAGCTTTTGTTTATTTTTCATGGCCTGCTAGGTTGCTTGCATGCAGGAAAATTGAAAAACGCCGATTTGACAGAAAATGTGAAATAAAATGAAAACCAAAAAAGATTGATACCGAGAATGCTATATCGTTAGAAAGGTAATCAAATTTTACGTTTGATTCTTTAAACCAAAATAGGCATTCCCATTTAAAAAAATCAAGTTATCTCTGATTGAAGTTTCCTTAATTTACCCTCTGATTTCTTCAAGCACAGAAAGAACTCAAATTTAGCCGTCCTACCTTAGGTGACGCATTTCATGCTTAGTCGTACCGCAAAGTCACGGCCTTCTAGGTTTTATAATCGCTGCGATATTCAATTTTTTTCTGATACCTACTTATACCAAAAATGGTGATTTGCGCCTAAACGGTTCGTTAAAAGTTCCATGTGTGATACATAAAGTCACACTAGAATTGACCAAGGAATCCAAATATGCAATAATATATAGGGGGTTCAATTCAAAAAAATGTAATTTTGATATGAATCACCCTGTATAAACGTCAGAATTTAGGTGAAAATATTTTTACGTAATAGGCCTCAAGGGTCCCTACCATGATCGAGTGACAGATTTTTGGAATATTTTTCAGTAAGCCCACAATCCTCCGTCCACGCACTATTGGCCCACCCTGTATATCAAATAATATGTAGGTATAAAATATTCATATTTTTCGCACACTGCCTTCAGTGTACAGCAGCATATAACACAGGTGTATTGTAACTTTTTAATATTTTTATGCAATTTACCGGTTTTTTATTTTTGATTGCTTTGCCGAGTTACTTTTTTTTAAAAATGTTAAAATCTTTTAAATTTTAATTGTGAACTTTATGTGTAAAAAACGTTTTAAATTTGTTCGTTAGACTGAATTTTACTTTTTTACTTAAGTATATATTTTTAGTCTTCGTATGAATTTTAGCCCTGAAAAAGGCGTAAAATAAACGCCGAAACGTCGGGTCTTTGAGTGAAAACCTGTTGCATTAATTTATCCCACAATCCGAAGAAACCTTTTTCTAATAAACGTAACCTACCTTTTTCCTGTTTCCGCCTTTTCCTCTTGTTGCAAATCTTAACGGCGCACACGGAAAGTATAATGGCTACGATGAAGAACAGGATTCCTCCCACCACTCCCGCTGTGATGGCTTTGTGTTTCACTCTGGCCGGCACTGAGAACTTCACTTCCTCACTGCTCTCGTAGCTCTTGGCCGAATAAGCCAGGATGCGGAAGTAGTACGTTCGTCCTCCCACCAGGTTCTTCACTGGAATTTAACAAAATAGATTAATATCCGGTAGGCAAGCTCCAGAAAATCGTAAAATCAAGAAACCTAACTATAACGGTTCACCCGTTTTCAAAATTATTTTTGTATTATTTACTTGGCTACCATATACAAATAGTTTACAACTTCCATTTTTAGCAACTACTTCCTCATTATACTAGTTTATTTGGAGCACCACCTTCTCTTCGGAAGGGCACCACGAGAACTACTCCCTGGACTTCCCTCCGAAGTTAAGTTCTTGTTTTTAAAAAAAAAATCAAATAGAAGACAAATGTACTGCATTCATATACGAAATAAATCTTTACTAAACCATTGTTGTCCTGTTTTCATTTACTGGCGGCTAGCTAGACTCACGCACACACGCACGCACCCACAGGCCCTTGTTTCATGCAAACCATTGATTTGTAAACCCATTGAGCTGCTGGTTGCTATGGGCAATATGCTGGTTGATAGCTCATCACCAATCAGCTCTTTTATTTTTATATAACGAGTCAGTAGGCCAAGGAACAATCATGACGTACTTTAAAGGTTACCTGAGTTACTACCCTGGTCATCCTTATCATTAGCAGACATGTTGTGAACTCGTAAAATGCATCAAGTCGGAGTTAGAGTATTGCCGACACGAATATCATCAATAGTTTTGAGAACTGTAGCTCGTCATCGTTCGCGATTTACTGTCAGTTCAGTGGCGCATTTAATACTCATATCCAGCAACTGATTTGTCGTATCCACCCAGCGTATAGGGGAATGGCCACGGCGCCGCCCACTCGGGGCATGACCCTGAACTACAAGTTTCTCCATATTATCGCTTCTGTGAATATGTCCGAAAAATGTAAGCATTCTCGTCGTCCATGGAAGATAGTATCTTTGGATTACTGAGCTCATCCAGTATGGGAACGCTAGTTCGATGGGCAGTATAAGGAACTCTCAGCGTTCTAATTCACGTCCACATTTCAAAAGCATTTATGCGAGCTCGATCTACCTTTTTAACAGTCCAGGTTTCCGAGGCATACAAAAATATGGAGAACACAAGAGACTGAACCAGCGACATTTTGGTAGCTTTAGTGATGTTATGGTCACGCCATATTTTAGTAAGCTTTGTCATGGCCACGCGTGCCTGTTGAATGCGCCGTCGAATCTCATTTTCACAGCCACCCGAATTGTCGATCAAAGAACCGAGGTACACAAAACTTTGAACTACTTCACAACGGCCTACGGACTTTATTCCTCCATGATTAACTGGTAGAAGATAGATAATGATACTAATCAGTAGACCACCCTTCGCATAGGTTTGCGAGGCAGTAAACGTATTGCCATCCCATTTTTTTTCTTGAATAGCGAGACACATAATGCACCATTGGCAAAATTTGATCTGGAGTACGAAATCTCTAATGGAACTAACAGGGAAGGTACATACATAATGGGCAAGGCCATCAGTTAAAAAGAGACACCTAGCCCCTCATACATACAAAATTCTCGCTACATTAACAGCCAGGCGCAGTAAGAAAGCAGTTTCGGTGAACCCATTTACCTCTAAACCAAAGCGAGTATCGTATGTTGCCAGCTCCTTACTAGAACCCATATTATTTCTTTTATATATTAATGATATCAGACAGGGACTTGATTGTGATTTATTCCTTTTCACAGACGATGCAAGAGCCACAACTTTTGGTAAAGGCACCATAGTTACTGAAGCACTTATGCAAAATAATCTAGACAAACTGCACAACTGGCTTAGTAGAAATTTGCTGTTGCTCAATACTGCAGAAACAAGCTATGTTGTCTTTCACAACTATAATAATCAGAACTGCAATATTACACTTTCTTTGCATAGAAATCCTCCAAACAAATCTAATTAAGTCAAATTTCTTTGCATGCAGTTGACGAAAATTTCAACTGGAAGGGACATTGTGAGGACATTGGCACAAAACTCAGCTCTCTATGTTATTTACTGAGAAATCTCATAACAATAGTATCGTTAGATCTACTCCTAACTGTTCATCAAGTCCACATATCCTCAAGGCTAAGGTATGGTATATGTTTTTGGGGAGCATCAGGTGGCGCCAGAAACGTATTTTTGATCCAAAAAAGGATAGTTCGATGTATTGCAGGTGTCTCGCAGAAAACATCTTATAGAGAAGTTTTTAAAAATTTCAGAATATTCACGTTGTCTTCTATAGCTGTCCTTGAACTTGCAACATTAATTTATAACAATCAAAGCATGCTACTATGTAATAGTGACTATCACCATTACCATACTAGAGGTTATGATAAGTTAGTGGTTCCGATCCACAGATATAGAATAGGCCGACAATCTCCCACATATTTGGATATAAGAATTTTTAATAAATTGGATATCACCATCAAGTCTTCTCATGACGTAGTTACATTTAACAGAAAATTGAAAAACCTATTAACAGAGAACTGTTCTCACACTATCGAAGAGTTTTTAATCTCATGATTATTTGTTGTGTATTTTATATTTTATTTACCTTTCCAACCTTTTCCATAATGTAATTTAACGTCTATGGAAATAAAACTAGGTTGTTGTTGGTGTTGTAGCCAGCCTTTGGCATAAAAATCGCCAAAAATCGCTAATCTTTCGCATGCATGAATGAAAATTGACAGAAATGGCGACTTTGGCATTGTGAATAGGCGCTTTCCTTTTACCTGATTTATCTGATAAATCTCACTTGTGACGTCATGACTCATTTCGATGTCTGTTCCTTTTGTCTTCTTAATCTGAGTCTAAAGTGAGATATCTTACCCCCACTTAAGCCCATCTGCACAAGATCGAAAGGTAGATCAGTTGTCTCAGATCATTTAGATGTCAAATAAATCAATAAATGAGTTTAGAATTTTTTGTAAGTTTGAATTTTAGCGGGTTTTGTGGTGTATGGATATTCGATAGTATATGTTGAGCTACGAGAAACGTAAAAAAATAGGTTATGGAAAGGATCGACAGATTATAGAACCATAGCATATTACAAAATTTCGAGGATTGACATTTAACTGCACAAACACGTTCCTTTAACTCATCTGAGCATCTGAGGTTTCCAACTGAGCTGAGCCATCTGATTTTTAAGTGATCTGAGTTAGTGCAGATGTAAAAGGAAAGCACTTAATGTAAAAATTGTCAAAATTGAAACGCCCAGTTATGACATATTCTGTGGGTGATGATGACCTCTGACCTAAGGAACTGCAAAAATATATCAGACTGAAATTATCCTATTATTAGCGTGTGGTCAAGGGCATATTCATTGTAGAAACTGACACCTATTCTGATCCTCTCGGACTCCTGGGCCGCTTAAAAGGCTTTGGACTCCTGGAAGAGATTACATCAAAACCGGTATGGGACTGTTTCAACAGTCTCATCTTACTAGCTTCTCGCAACGCTGTACATCTCATTTGGGTACACCAGGCCACGAAGGTATTGGTGTCAATGTTGAAAATACATGAACATTACTACATATTTGTTTTTTTTTACTTCAGTAAAAAGATATTTATCTGTGTATCTGATTCGGATTATAACAACTTCCTAGAGACATCAATTTATTTTAAAACTTCTATGGGTCATTTGCTATTTGCGAATCAACTCCGACTTTTCAAATAACGCTTATTTTGAGACATTGTGGCGTTTTCGGACTACCAGAAATAACGAATTTCATAGATATCGTTATTTTGCGCATGCGCACTATTAAAATTAGGTAAATAATGCTCAATAACGACCAATTTTACTTGCCTGCTCTCTCTCCTTGAATATTCACTATAGTCAAAGTGTCAATTGTAAAACAACTGAAAATATTGTCGCTTTATGCAGCTAGCCCTTATTTTTGAGAAGAAAACCAATGAAATAGAAGTTAGAAATACCCAAAAGTCGCTAACTCACTGTGTTTTGCGCCACCCAAAGTCGCCAATGCTCGCTAACTTGATTTTGAAATCGCCACACCTGGCAACTCTACAGAACGCATGTTTAAAGAATGAAAATGGGAGCTAGGGGATATTGTCTTCTCTCTTCAACCTATTAAAGTCTATCGGCTATCTGCGTCCGATGAGTTTATATTGGCATTTCAGATACCGGTTTGCCAGTCATGTATACTCTAACCTCGTGGGATGTAGTGGCTGAATAAGCCTATACAATATTTCAAAAAGCCCGCTCTTTCCATAACCTGCCCCACCTATCGTCGGTCACCTACACTAAACTTTTTAGGCTGACCTAGGTCGAGAATATCCACAGTTTCCAGTAATCGACTCGTAAATGTATTTCCGTGATTACCCGCAATGCAGATAGATGGCGCAGATGTCAGTCAAAAATGCCTTGCCAAATTGTCATTCACAGTGTCAGGTCTTTCAGTGGATCTATAGTCGGTGGTGTGATATAAGGTGTCGCAGCAATAGGGTACTTGCAGAGGTCGTGAAATCGCCTCAAGAGTATACATAGCGTAAAGAAAACCATATCAAGAAGCAGTAGGAAATAAAAAACATGATTTTACTGACAGCCAAAAAAAGATATTTGCAAAATAAAATAAGGACATATTAAAATTTTTCCACGTGACTTAAAACAAGGGCTGACGTCACAAGTATCTTATCGATATGGACAATCGATACTGCTACAGCGCAGGTCAGTGAGATTCAACAGCAATCTAGAGATGATCTGAATTCTTTAACAATGCGACTCAATTTATTGATACTTAAACATATTTAAAACAGGCAATTAACCCACTAGCATTTTCGTTGCAATACATTTTTATATCTGATAGGTATCACAGTTGATCCTGTTTGTGACCGAGATTCGCAACTAATCGAAGCCATCATTTTATTTCGGCGCATCCCATTATGAATGAATCCAAAGATAGAATCTAATTCAATCCCATCCCTACAAAGTGAATTAGTAATCTAGCCTAACTTTTATTCTTTTGACTTTTGTGTGTGACTGTGTTTTGTGGTTATAATGATCAATGTCAAAATGTTAAGTTAGCACTGGCTATCGATATCGAATATCAATACTTTACATCCCATCACTATAGGATATCACTGACGTCAGAGGTTGTTAGCGCGGCATTTTCCGGCATTTGAAATAATTTTTGGAATATCTGTCACAGCCGATTCCAAAAAACCAAACAAGTGATTTTGTCATGTTTACTAGGCTCTAAGGAACGCGTAAACGACATAATATTTTTTTCTGCAAGTACCCTATTTCATGTAAAATATTGGTAACATACTTACCCAGATACTGCGTATCCTCGGGCCTGATTTGAGCCTTATTGAGAGTCTTCCAGGGCCCATCCGTTCGGTACTTGATGACGTAGTGCTGGATAAGATTCGCCCTTTCGGTTGGAGGCATCCAAGATATCAAGAAACCATTGCTGATCTCTGTAACTGTCAGGTTCTTCGGAACTCCAGGCTTCGGTTCTGTCAACGAATTGAAAACTTTTCTATTTTTTAACACACACCTGCTTTGGGTCAGCACACGTAAGGGATAGATGATTAAAAGTAAAAAAATGTGACGTTGTTTTGGATGTTGGAAAATGAATGCCAAGACCCCGGACTAAACAAATTGCAAAAATATCGCAATGAAATTAGCTGAATCAGAAGAATGGTGAGCATATTAACAAAAAGTGAAAAATTCGGTTGAATATTTAGTGATGAAATGTGAAAATTTTGTATTTTTTTGCTTTGATGTGAACGACATTGACTACTATGATCATCAGCCTCGTGTTTTGAGTAGGCTTTGTTACTGTTTACTTTCAAAAAATCCTATGGATTAAACTTCTATGAATCAAAGTTTGGATTTTTCGGCATTTTGTTAACAATAGCAGCAGAATTTTTTACTTTTTGTTTGTTACGACACCAAGGCGACGACATGATATTTGACCGAATACATCAACATTTACGCATGCAGAACTAATTTTGTTTCATCTTCTAAGGCTTATGATTTACTGAATATTGGATAGTCTACCCATAAAGGCTTTTACTCAGTTGGCTTGAAGTATTTCAGCTAATTTGACCAGAAACTATTTTCTATATGTTTAGTACGTTGGTCACTCAAAAGCTTGTCACAGCACTAAGAGTAAGAAGCTGTACAACAATTCTACTCCGAACATTCTAACTACAAGCCAAGGCTTCATATGAGGAACATTGTTTGTTTGTGAAAGTAACACTTTCGTCATTTTTTTCATTTTGGCATTTAGGAAGGAAAATCAGACTAGAAAAGATACTAGAGGGTTCATAATGGCCGATTATATTTAAAGCATGTCTTTTTTCACCTTTTTGAAGTAAATTTCAAGAGAAATCAGTAATTTTCAGAGAACTTTGACAGATGCATGTTCTTGAATGGGCTACTCTGATTGGTCAAAGCCTTTGTTAAAATACCTGTGCTGATAAAATAGGGCTCAAGTTTGTAAAAAACGGCTGCCATAATGAAAAGTGGACATTGTACAGATGTTAGTCAAAAAATATTACATACAGCTATTTCAAAAATATGAAGCCATTTACGCTATTTAAAAATTAAAGCGGTAGCTATTAGTATCTGTGTTCCACTTTTTTATTGAAATACTCAAAAATACTCTGGTAATAGTAGTATTAGTAGTATTTTTTTGTAGTAGTAGTATCTCTGTCAGAATAACAACAGCCTAAGCCAGCCTAAGTCAGGTTGTCAACTGCTCAAAAGTGTTATCACACTTAAAATACACCCACAAAATACACAAAAGCAGTTAGTTAAGCACAAAAACAGAACACAATACCTTTAGGCTTTAATACAGGCGGCATAACTCGACTTCCTGAAGAGTCAGTAGGAAACACAAAATTGCTATAATCTAAGATATCTGCAATAGAAAAAAATCATCATGCAAGTAATTTAGCAAAGCAAATATAAGTAAAAATATAAGAAAAAAAACTATAAGGATGAATGTAGGTTGTTAGACAAAATTCCATTCATCGATATATGGTCCCAGTTTGATGTTTACTTTTTCCGATACAAGAGCATCTACAAAGATGTGAAGCCTTATTGAAATAAATTAATGTTTATATGTATCTACGAGGGTGGTCCAATAAGTACCTAGCCTACAAAAGAAAAACGAACATTTTCTCCAACTTCTCTAACCGGTCTGATAAAAACTTTTTCGGGAGGTCTGCAAAGTAGGCCTCCTTGGCGGCAATAACCTCTTCACTCCACCCAAATTTCTGTCCAGCGGGGGCGTTTTTCAGGTTTGGAAATAAAAAGAAGTCACACGGGGCCAAATCTGGAAAGTATTGAGGATGGGCAGCAGCCTAATTCAACCGTTTGGCCGTAGCGACGGTAGAGGTGTGAGCCGGTGCATTATCATGGTAGTAGAGCACCTTTTTCTTGGCCAAATGGGGTCGTTTTTTCTGTAATTCGGCATTCAATCGGCTCAATAGTTCCGTATAGTAGGGCCCTGTAATCGTTTTGTCCCTCTCCAGGTAGTTGCTGTAGATTACACCTTGTGAATCCCAGAAAAAAATAGTAAATTTACCTTGTGATTGCGGCACCATCGGGCGGTGAGGCTAGGTACTTATCGAACGACCCAGGTATGTAAGTAAAGTCTATCTCAAGCATATCTCGTTAACAAAGAAACACCTACGGTATAACTTTTATAAATTACTTTTCCCAATAAATATTTCCATTCTGCCCCTCTCAAGAGAACTTCATGACGCCGCCCTTGGATGGACTCATTTGCATGCAGGTCTTGAAAAAAGGGCTACGAAAAAAACGGCGTTTGCTAGCACGAAACTCTTATTCCATGAAGCATTTGCGAAGTTTAAAGCAGGATTTTGAAGGCTTCGGTAAGGGCGTGTAAATAGCGGGGGATCATCGAGAAGAGTAAGCGATAAAAAGTCGCATAGCTCTTACAGGGATTATGTTAGTGGAATAAGGGTTGAAAGAATAGAATCGTTGAAAAGGGGGGACCGAATAGAAGTGCTGACTTTGACCTTCTGCAATGCAGTTTATCGGAAAGCTTTTGGCACGCAAATTAATCGATCGATATTCGTGTAACACGAATACAAGGTTATGCGTAGTGCATACTAGCACCGTACATTAACAAAGACAAGTAGAGTCACTCGCCGAGCCGACTTTGATGTGAGTCTCACAAATGCGAGCCGCCTCGATTTGAGAGGGGTTCCCTTCGTGCGGCCTCGTTTACTTACAAGGAATCCGACTGTGTGATATTGTCGACGTCAACGGTCGACGTTCACTTTACTTATACGGAGGTCAATAGGAATTAATTCTATAGTACAGATAGAATATAATTATTTATTATTCAATAAACCATTCAACACAATAACTGCAGATGCAGCTACTGGGGTCTGATCATTAATAATTTATTGTCAATAACCTTAGGTGTAAACACAAAAGTACTTGCGACAAAATATAGAAAAGAAGTAAACAGAATAGATCATAAAAAGTTCATCTCAAAGTTTGATAAGAATATTCAAACTACAGAAGTTCAATCATTTCAGGAACTAATTGACTTGATCACTTCTTGTAAAAAAGATTCGGAATTCAAAAAGACGCATAAGATAGGTGAGAATAACGACTGGATAAATCAAGATATTCTCGAAATGATTGAAAACCGAGTCAAAATTTAAAAACAAACAGTTAAAGAACCGGGAAACACGAATTTAGAAAATGAATTTAAAAAACTTTAGAATCATGTCAATAATAAATTAAAGTATTAAAAACAGATATTTTAATAATCAATGGGAATAAGTAGGCACAAATATAAAAAAACCATGGGGCCATATACAGAGCATGTCGCCCGCATTTTTTGTGAAATACGAGCAAAACACTCAATAACACAAACACTACTTATTTAGGCACCCCGGTAGATCCGACCAATTGTATCCCGTGCACCGTGTCGCGTGTTAGGTGGTGTTAGGTGGACTGACCCTGTAAACCACAGCTCTTAGCATTCGGCTACTGCTCGAGATCGCCGGGCGCCAGAATCCGCCAGCTTGAATAGTATCCGAGAGTACAGCAGAAAAGACCATATTGGGGGCGGAGCTTAGAGTGACCCTACTTGTCTTTGTTATACTAGTTATTTGCGGTGCATCTATATCTGTAGAGTAGGGAGGGTCAGTAGTCCCACTACACTTAGGCCACAACTGGCCCATTGTGCATCCTCCCAGGGAGGGAGGGAGTTTTCTCAGGTCATCGTCCATCCTAGGAAGGTTAACGTAAGCTCTGCTAAGGTAGATAGTATGCTCTTGATGAAATAAATTAAAGTATACAACATTCCAAGGCAATATCAAACGCACCTTAGTTATTATTATGCTAAGAAAATGATTATAAGAAGCTGGTTAAGAAACATAAATGTTCAGCTATGCATGCAACACCTTTGTATATACACAATCAGAAAGGATACGTCACCGATGTTAGATCATGCATGTCTTAATTCTTACCCATATCATCATTAGGCGGTAAAAAGAAGGAAGTTGGTGTGACCTTAATTTGATGCGGAAGACCAACATCTGGGGTAGGCACAAAGAAATAAGGAGAGTGTTAGTAGAAGTCCACAGAATTGAGAAAAGTATAATTTTTGGTGGAAGCTGACCGCATTCTAGCTTCATTTGCTTATTATAGATATTAAAATAATCTCAAATTACAGGCACTTTTAAAAACTCTGAAATATGCGATGGTCTCTTAACTACTACTGCTACAAATCATTACTTTTCCAATTTTATATTTATTATGTACTCCTGAAAGATGCTTCTGTAAACTGTTACCTAAAATTTGAAGCTAACTGCACAGGTTAAAGATCTCACCTTCCTCTTTACGCCATATTGAATGGGAACAATTTTTTCAGCGTTAGCGAGATTGAGTATATGAAAAATTCTTACCTAAAGTTCTGACAGTGATGATTTTACTCATCATTCCATCACCCAAAGCGTTCTTCCCTACAACTTGGAACTCGTAAGTAGTACCTGGTGCTAGTCGGTTGATCGTTACCTGGGTGCTTCCAGATGGAGTTACAGGAATGGTAGACCATTCCGAAACACCTGCTTCTCGGTACCAAATGGTATAATCCTGGAAACATATTACCAGTAGTAAGCTGGTTTTGTAGTTGCAGGGAAAGAAAATGTCTAAGAGACTTGATTAGAGTAATAGGCAATAAATATCTAGTAAATATATACTAAATTACCCTGTTTCAAATCAATATGGAACCATTATCACCCTGTATATTTTAGCCTGTGCTACTATCTATATTTCTGTTATGTAGAGATGATTATCATTGGTATAGCGTTTATTCTAGGAAAATGTAATAAGGGACAAAGTGGATATGCAATGACGTTCAATGCAATCACGAATCCATCTGCGTTTTTATTTTTAGAAACAAATTGTGAGCTATTTCAGAGAAATACATGCCCTTATTCAGGGGCATACCTTAATGAATGATACAGACGAGCAAATGTTTTATATATATTTACATCATCAAATATTCTATTTACAGTTTGTGTGTTTCAGTTTCAACAAATATTTGTATGTATACATTGATGGGGATGAAACGATGCATATTTAGTTATCTTTGGTTTATAAATATTAGTTCTATGCCAGTAAACACCAAAACAACAACTTTGAAAATCGTACAACACGCTGTACTTATCGTACACGAGAAGAGAATCGGTTTTTTTTAATAAGGATAAGCTTTACAAATTTCAGAGACGTAGATATAAGGCCTAGGGCTAACATGTATTGGCTCATTATATTGCTACTGGCAAGAAAAATAATTTTGGAGCATCTCAGGGCTCAGTACTTCGTTTGTTACTATTTACTTCCTATGCTCAAAAAACACAAACCTGTATACATTTAATAAAGATGTATTGAAAGTTTCGTAAAAGATTCATAACCTACGTCTGGATAACCCAAATTGGACTGTGTATCTTCCTATATTTGTAGCTTAGATTTAAGGATAGTTTATGTTTATGATGTTACACCTCTATATTTTGAGCAGGTGCTGAGTGGAAGAGCACACCTTGTAAACCCCTCTCTGAGACTTTCATCAGTGCAATTTACTCACAAAGTTGCCTTTTAGACTTTAGCTGTAATATTTTTTATCGGTACTCTATTTATTGTAAGAGCATTTTATCGCCCAGCGCGCCTATGAAGTTACCATGGTAATCAATCAACAACCCGAGAAAAAGTGAACGAGTGGTAACGAATTTATCCCGTCAAATGAGGAAAAGAAGGTCGCCTAGCTTCGGAATCGATTGATTTATATATTAGTTCTACATGTGTACAGAACCTTCTGTACCACGACACTGATAGCCTCGTATATGAATTAACTGACTAAAGCATCCAAAATATATTTTCAGACACTTCACAGAAAAAAGATATCTGAATAAAAACGACACATACATACCAACGTATCCATTTTTTTCTTAAGCCGGCGCCACATATGCGGTATTCGGCGAGCAACGAATCCCGATTATATGGTATTCGGCTAAAGGGCGATACGTGCTCGCTATTCGGCGAGCAAGGTTGAAAAAACTGCGAATATTGATATTCGGCAAATACCCGCATATGTGACGCCGACTATACATAAGTAGCCGTGGAGGCATAGCCTAAATACCGAAGTACCACAAAAGCTGCAAGTACGTTAAGGTAAAGGTAGTGGCGAGATTTTAATACACAGAAAAAAATCCTGTTATTAATACGTTATTTTTATTACTTGTTTATAATCCGGGCCTCCGCTGTATCCAGGCAACCAGCTCAAGGTCACCGAAAACTCAGTAGCAGTAGCTGTCAAGTTGTATGGAGCGTGTGGCTGAGTTCCTTCAACTACTAGTTGGGTGGCTGTCACTATCGTTGCTACCTCGTTGCTGGCGACGCACTGGTAAAAGCCAAAGTCAGATCTTCGCAAGGACTCGATGGTGATATTGCCGCCAATCAGTTTGACGCGGTTTTTGGGCAGAGGAGAACCTACGAATATAAAACTTACATGAAATACGTTACCCAACAGTTTAACTCACTCATCTACAACTAATTATATATACTGAATACTTAAAAATACTAAAAAACACCGACTATCGATCCTAAGTTGCTTCCTTGAAGAACATTTGATTTAGCTGCATGTTCCAATGGTTTGTGACCATAGAGCGCTACATACTGCTTCCTATTATAAAGATAGGAATGAAAAACCTTATTAGCGAGTCTGTTATGCCATTCTCTTCTATTTCCTTAAACGCACATTATTACCTAATTTGTCAAGACCTTAGATAAAACTGTATATTTCATACGTCAGTTTGGGTGTTTCTATTCTATGTTCTCTGAAATAAGTTGGGTTATAACATGGGTTTGAAGCCGGAAAATCCACGAATTCAAGAATCTTTACACTTCACACCAATTTAGTAGATTTATTTGACACAGAAAGGTCAGGCCCTATAGAGAACACAATATATGAAATTTATTAAACATACCATCCCTTCTCTGCCACTGTACACTAGGTTTTTGAGTCCCTTCAGCTTCTTGGGCTTCACAGTGCATCTCAACTGACTCTCCTACTTTTCGTTGGTACATCGGTTCAGGTTCTACTGTGAAAGCTGGTGGTTTTCGTACTAGTACCTCCATCTGGCCGGAACTGCCCTGAGTACCTTGGGCATTGTAAGGTGTACACGTATATCGTCCCTGTCAAAATAAAAGTAAAATTTTAGACTCAAAACCAAGTAATGGACGTCTTTTTAAACTAAAATAGATGTCCTTGGTAGTATTTTCATACTACAAGGCGAGTTTGACACATTTTGAAAAGACCCTGATGGGTAAAGAAATTAAGATAGAAATATGCAGTTTTTGTCAATGTACTTTACTGTTTTTGAGCGAATTATTAAATTATATAAAAAAACATAATCTTGGAGGGTTTGATGCAAGCAGAAATATACGCGATATCAGCTTGTGCCTCTCGGGTTTCACCAAATTCAGAGGCCTAGGAGCTGAACTACATTGCATTGAGTGCTTGTAAATTTACATCAAGGCTCATTCTGCAATGTAGATAGGTCACGAATGACATCTAGACAAGATATCATGTGTCACTTACGTGGATGCCAAGTCCTGCTCTCAAGGCGAGAGTCGAGAAATAATTGGGGCTAGCATTAGGTACCATTAGAAAGGAGACATAGGTATAGTTGCAAAATCAACATTTTATGGCCATAAAGTCGTCTAATGAATAAAAAAATTATGTTACTGTCACTTAACAGGCGCTGTACTTCCTTCAGTGAGTTGAGTATACAGATACTGATAGATTGCTATTAAATACAAACAAACATACCTTCACGTTCAACTTTCTGTACGCTATATATAGCCGCTATTTCACGAGTAATATAAAAGAACTTGCACAAACTAATTAAACTACAATTAAAACTAGCAACCTACGATAAACTGCGGTAGACCCACGACGGGCAAACATCTAAACATTCAAAGCGGTATCACGAGACACGCCAACAGTTGCATTTTGCTGCAGTTGTACTGTACGACCGCTGATTGTTAAGGAACCACAAGTTATTGGTGAACGAATGAATGAAAAGAGGTTTTCTAGTGACAAGAGCAAATAGTGCATAGACCTACAAGCGGGCCCTTCTGCGGCTCTCCTCACCCTAATTCCTAAGCACACCCCTCATAGCCAAGGTCCAGCCCATATTATAATTATTATCTTCATGTCTTCAGGTACAAAAATCCTTGAGCCCAGTATCATCATCATAGTCACAATGTCTTAACAGACATGTGAACTCGTAAAATGCATTAAGTCGGAGCTAGAGTATTGCCTACAGTTCAGTATAGTCTGCCTGTGATACCCAAGAGCTTCACAGCGACATAGAATATGTGACATCCGAAGGTATTATGGCCAGATAGCTAGCCCATAAGTAACCTTGACCGACTTCTGTCCAGCGAAGCCCTAAAATGGGTTCATCAGCTAGACGGAGATGTCCAGATATTTCTCTCTTCATCTCATTAGATGTAGATTTTGCTGCCATACCCCTTCTCTACCCTCCCCTTGCGAGCGCGTCCGCCGTTTCATTACCAAAAACTCCAGTATGACTCGTCACCCACATAAAGGACACCTGATGTCTTGGCGAAAAGTGATTCAAGACCCTTCTGCATTGCCGAACGAGCCTTGATGTAAACCTACAAGCACTTAATGCTTTAAATTCTATCTGAGTGTCAGAGCAAATAGTATTTATTTAAACTTAATATTGTCTTAATATGAATATTGGTATTGGTATCACAGCTCACTTAAAAAGAACACAACGCAGAATGATCAATAGAGCATGGAAAAACAACAAGCATAAGGCAAAGAAGCTAGTTGCAGTTCTGATATGAAAAAGTTAGATCTCAGTGCTGATTGGAATCATCACCGAGTTTAAAACATGAAACAAAAAATTTCTGTGAGATATTATAATTACTTAATATACGAGTATACCTCACCACAAGACTCAGCCTTCTGGGGGTGGCATAATTTGTAACTTTCTTGCAAATAAATGAAATGGAAAATACTTAGTACGTTATGATCTAATAACAACCAAACTTACCTGATGGTTTTCGTTAACCCTAGTGAACAACAGAGACCCATTGTTCATAATGACGATGTCTTTGGTCTGGTAGGGTTCTAGTAATCTCTTGTCCTTGGTCCAAGTGACGTATTGCAATGGAGGGTTGGCCTTGATATAACACTGAACTACCCCGGCTAGTCGAAACGGCAGATATTGAATGGTAGGTGTGAATGTGACCTTCGCTGGATCTGAAGGAAGATATGAGTGTATAAGTATATAATGAGGCTGATGCTTTTAACTTCTTTTAATGGTAGAATTTTATGACGCACAGAATAAGACATGAAAAATCTTATCTTTATTGTACTTTCACTCGACTAGGCTGTGACTTAACGTTTGACGTTTGTTCTGACTACAAACTTCGTGAATTGCATCTAGAATTGCAGTAGTTAGCTTCTTTCTACAAAATGATCGACAGATTAGCTTAAAACTAATTTCTTTCAATGTTTATTTATCTTACGCCTCCACTCAAAAAAATTTTCGTGGTAGACATACTAAACAATAACTAAAAAGTATTTCTGATGTCCGTTAATCTCTTTTATTCCGAAAATTGCACCCAACAACAGCTGTTTATGCCTAAGCTTTGTCTAAATAATCGTATATTACTTAGACTGGACTATAGAAGCGAACCTCTATTTATTATATCTGCTTCCTAAATGCATTAACTGCACACAGAAAAATATGTTGTTTCATCAATTACTCAAGCTTTGATTTTTTTATGGTAAGCCTCCCGCAAAGGCTGAGAGCCTATGGCACTGTAGAAGCGCTGCGAGAGGATAAGTGTCGGTTCACGTTAGATTTGAAACGCTGCAGGTTATAGCTGTCAGGAAACAAATTCCCCGGCAGCTGATTCCCCAGAGTCGAAGTTCTCCAAAAGAAGGAATGCCGGAGGAGACTCGTTCGGGGAGTAAGGACCTCGACCTGGTAAGGTTAAGCTCGCAGAGCTTCTCTAGTGTTCCTGGTTTGGACAGCTTTTGGTGTTATTATCTGGGAGAGCTCACTCGAATATCTTCCGTGATAAAATCTGTAAAACAGGGATAGGTCAGCCACTCTCCTTCGATGTTCCAGGCTGTGGAGGTCCTTTTTGAGGTCAGGCGTATCGATTAATATAATTGCTCTGTTCTGGATAGTGTCCAGAAGCTTTAGAGAGTGCTTCGGAGCGCAACCCCACACATGGGAGCAATACTCCAATAGTGACGACGTATCGTGCCAGGATGTTGATCCCCAAAAGCTTGACGGAAGGTGATTCGACTATGAGGTGGCCCTCCATTTCCATGGTTGGTAAGCCATCGTGAGACTTCTTTGTAAGTGTTGTTGCCTGAGCTTTTTGTACGTTGAACTGTACTTTATTTGCTAATCCCCACTCGACAATTGTTTTGATATCTGCGTTGATCTGTGAGGCATGCTGCTGTCGCCGACGAAATCTTACATTAAGTATTCCTCAAATAAAGCAATGTTTTATCCATTGGCAGGGATAGATTTGGTAACCGACTATGTCCTGTTGTCGATCCAACGACAAGGTGCTATTGAATTTCAATAAGTGCTTCAATTACAACTTCTCACTGAATCGAACCCATGGTTTATTATTGATTCTAAAATTCCTAAAATTCTTTCATTTCCATAAAGACGCTCGTTTTCTTGCAAGGATAGAATATCTAATTATTTGGATGCCTTATGTACTTGAATGTACTGTGCCTCTGTAATTGCAGTAATATCAACTTCACTCAAATTAACCATAATACATGACTGTCAAAATAATAAGCAGTGATTGTGCATATGGTAAACGTAACCGAAATTTTAAAAGAAATCATCTCAAATTGAAAAAGAGACATTACCGTACCAGTAACTTCTATTCCTTTAAACGAATCAATTCTTCTGAAATTTGGAAAAAAATATTTATTCACACAAAAATTCCAATTCTGTGATATCAGATGAAATTCGTTATTTGTAATTGAATTCTTGTATCTCGATATCAATCCAACCGAGCACAAAGCGGTCGAGCCAACGACAAGAATCATTGAATTCCGTTATAAGGTACTTTTGGTACAAATACAAATGAATTTTCTTTAAGCAAATAATCAAGAACTGCTATTGTAAGAACAATTATGTATATCAAATAAATTATACAGTTTGCTCAAAAAACTAGGGTGTATATTTAAAACAAAAGAATGCTTTAATTGTATTATACGCTAATGTTAGTATTGGATTGATAGTATATATCATTAGAACGAGTATAACCTACTTTGAGTTTATCAGCTTACCTGTAATTGCTTTGAACCTAAGGAGTAAATTGTATGAATGACACGTATTTGAAACAACTGTAAATTTGAAGTAATGAAGAAGCCTCCAAATACTAAAAATTAATGAAATGTACAACATTTTTTTCTGTGTGTTTTTGAGAAGCTTGATCGTAGAGTATGACCTATGATTAAAAAAATTAAGTACTACTACTGAAGTGTGTATCACTTTGGAATACATACACCCGTATGCACCGTTTGGCGATTCTAATCTTAGTTCCCTAATCGCGTTTTGCTAATCTTTGGAACCTAGTCATGCACCGTCAAGAGATTAACTAATCCAGATTGGAGATACGGCAAGGTTGTGTTCGCAAGATTGTTTTGACAGTGACAGTGTCAAAATTGTCATTTTGCGGTGTATAGTAAATAAGTAATCCAATCCAGGTTTACGTAACTAATCGCGCAATTGACTTACGGTGCATACGGGTGCTAAATGCATTAACTACACTCAGAAAAATATGTTGTTTCATCAATTACTCAGCTTTGATTCAATGAAATCTCCTCAAATACAGCAATGTCTTATCTCAATATCTTATATATTGAATTTCAATAAGTGCTCTAATTACAACCTTTCATTGAAACAAACCAATGTTTCATAATTGATTCTAAAATACTTTCATTCCCATGAAGAAACACGTTTTTTTTGTTGTTTTAATGCCTCATGTACTTGAACGTATTGTGCTTTTGTAACTGCAGTAATATCATCTGCATTCAAATTAATCCTAATACATTATTGTCAAAATAATAACCAGTGGTGGTGCAGATGGTAAACACTATCAAAATTTTAAAAGTAGTCACCACAAATTTAAAAAGAGACATTACCATACCACTGACTTCTATACCTTTAAACGAATCAATTCTTCTGAAATTTGGAAAAAAATATTTATTCACACAAAAATTCCAATTCTGCGATATCAGATTAAATTCTTTATTTGTAATTGAATTCTTGAATATCGATAGCAATCCAACCGAGTACAAAGCGGTTGAGCCAACTACAAGGATCATTAAATCTATTATAGGATACTTTTGGCGCAAATATTGCTTACTAATATCTCAAATAGCACAAAAAATGTGCTAAAAGCATGAGATATTGTGTCAGCTATAGCTGCCTATTAGACAAAATTAATTTTCATTGACCCAGTTATCAAGAACCGCTATTTCAAGAACCATTTTTTATATCAGATAAATCATATGGCTTGCTCAAACAAAATTAAAGTGTATATTAAAAACAAAAATATGCTTTAATTGCAATATACGCTAATGTTAGTATTGGATTAATAGTACATATCATTAGAACGAATATGACCTACTTTGAGTTTATCAGCTTACCTGCAATTGCTTTGAACCGCAGGAGTAAATTGTTTGAATGACACGGATTTGAAACTATTGTAAATTTGAAGTAATGAAGAAGCCTCCAAATACTAAAAATTAATGGACTGCACAACAAAATTTTTTTCTGTGTGTATTTAAAAAGCTTGTTCGTAAAGTACAACATTTGTTTCTGTGTGTATTTATAGTAGAAGATCCGAATATAGAGCGACCTTCACCGAACTGGTTAATGGATAAAAAGCATTTTATATTAAATTTTATATGTTAAAAAACATATCGCGAGTGGGTTGGCTGAAAAATTTCAGTCCAGGATATGATTAGTTAAATATTGAAAAATTATTTTTTTTAAACATTTCCCTGGTTTGGTTAATAGACAAATCACATACCAATCGAAAGTATGAAGCCCATAGAATATACAAACGTTAGGTTGGCAACGTTTTTCCCGTCCCAACTATAGGATAGGCAGGTATAAACAGGTAAATCAAATATGGTAATTTGCACCGGTGTGATTAATGCATGAAACTTATATCAAAATAAAGATAATTTTATTGCAAACACGTCGATATAGGGCTGTCTGCAAAAAATCAGTCTGGAATTCCGGTTGTCGAATTTTAAAGATCAAAATATTGCTGCCAGTAAATACGTGCGCCAGAGAGGTCCGAGCGAGCTTTCCCGTGTATTAACAAAGTGCGCATGTCATGTGTCTGTGAAATTGAAAAGGATAGCGATACATTCGTAAATCATGCATTAACCACACCGAAAATTACTATTATTGATTTACCTGTTTATACCTGCCTACCCTAAAGTTGGGACGGAAAAAACGTAGCCAACCCAACGTTTGCGTATTCTATGGGCTTCATACTGTTCATACTTTCGATTGGTATGTGATTTGTCTATTAACCAAACCAGTGAAATGTTTAAGTAAATTTATTTTTCAATATTTAATTAATCATATCCTGGACTAAAATTTTTCAGCCAGCCCACTCGCGATATGTTTTTTAGCATATTAAATTTAATATAAAATGCTTTTCATCCATTAACCAGTTCGGTGAAGGTCGTCTTATATTCGGATCTTCTACTATATTGAAGTGTGTGCAACTTTGGAAAACTTAATAAATAAACAATAAACAAAATAACTTCTAATACTGACATTCGACGTTGAGATAAGCTGACGCAGATTGCGGCTCTCCAATTCCGTTGCTGACCTCACAGAGGTACTGCCCTGAGTCGTCCGAGCTGACAGGATTGATGACCAGAGAGCCGTCCCTTCTGATGGTCACTCTCGTCTCCAGCGATGCTAGCTCCTTCACAGGAGCTCCTTCTCGGAACCACCGTACCGTGACGTTGCCAGGTTGGGCCTTGGCTTCGCAGTTGAATTGGACTTTCTCGCCCTCCAGCTTGGTTTGGTTTGTCGGAGGGACCTACATACAGAACAATGAGTATACTAAAACTAGTGCCCAGGACAAATCTCGAAAACTTTAAGGAGTGATTTTTGGCACTGACTTAAATGTTTAGATTATGTTTTTCATATTTTTATCTGTCATAATTAAAAGTTGAAATTTCTTATCGGGGGCCGTGAGGTCGTGAAATTGGTAGAACTAATAGTGTATGACGATAGTTGGGGTAAAAAATCAACAAAAATGTCAATAAATATAATTACAAAAACTAAAAAACAAGCTATTAAAGAACACTTCGTTCATTATTGTTTTAAGCTTATTTTAAAAATTATTTTCAACTTTTTAGTCCCATGTTCTTTAAGAGCGTATGTTTTAGTTTTTTTAACTATATTTATTTTTAATTTTTTAGAGAACATGTCTTTTTTTAGTTCTTGAAACTGTATTTATTAATACTCTGTGTAATGAAGATAAACAATTGGGGTTTTGAAAAAAAAATAGCATTTCATAAAATTTGATTCAAAAGCATATTTATGTCGATGGTAGAAAAAAATGTGTGCAAAGATCGTATCAAAATCAATAAATTAGATAACGATTTTAGATATTTAGGGTTAACCTGGAGATCTAAGGGTCTGAACATTTTGATTTTCTTTACCTAAGGCTGAAACTCGAAAAACGGCTATATGCGAAATGGGAAGTTAACTAGCGATTTTAGATATTTTCGGGTATAATTGAAGATCTTAGGGTCTGAAAATTTCGATATTCTTTACCTGATGCTAAAACTCAAAAGCAACAGTTGGATTTGAATTTGGAACCTTCAAACTATACACCATACGAGTTTTCGTCCCGATAGGAAGCCAGATAACGATTTTAGATATTTAGGGTGAACTTGAACATCTGAGAGCCTGAAAATTTTTGATCTTTTTTACCTGAGGATTAAACTCGAAACAACAGCCGGATTTGAAATTGGCAGCTTGAAGCTATACACCATACGAGTTTTGCTCTTGATAGGAAGTCAGATAACAATTTTAGATATTTAGGGTAAACTTGAAGATCTGAGGGCCTGAAATTTTTTTATCTTCTTTACCTGAGGCTGAAAGTCAAAACAAGGACGGATTTGAAATTGGCACCCCCAAAGTATTCACTATACCAGTTTCCGCCCTAATAGGAAGTCAGATAACGATTTTAGATACTTAGGGTGAAGCTGAAGATTTGAGGGTCTGAATATTTTTGGTTTCAGCTTCCACCTGCTAAAGTATGATCCTAGGATTGAAAGATCTGCAGTTAGTGTGGACTTTAGAATGTCAAAGTTGGTATTTCTGTATGCCAGAGCCAGGTCATCTGCATATGCCAATTTTCGGGTGGATAACTAACTAATTACTATAATATCACGCAAATCAAGACCTGTCATTACGAAGTTGGTATTTCGGTAGACTCAATTATCCCTATAATTTACCAAGAAAATTTATTAAATCAGCGCTTGTTCTAATTTGTTAATTTCGTCACGAATTTCTTCAAGATCACAAATTTGATCTATTTTTGACTTGCATCAATAAAACAAAAACTTCTTATTGTTCTTTACCCATGTGACGTTTCGAGTAATATATAGTCATCATCAGGCAGTTGGTATGCCAGTTTTCTGTTTGCTGTTGCCCAGTTTCTCATAACCATTATTGCCTCTGCTCCAAAGTTGTTGGCAATGTCTTCTAGGTAACCCATCTTTATCTAACTCTCTATGTCAAGTAATCCTAAGCCAATCAATTTGTGTAACGATTTTGACCTGCTGTGATGAACTTAGTTGTAATTTTTTTAGGGTTAGGTCAGCAATAAAACAAAAACTGATGATGACTATATATTCGTCGGAACGTTGCATGGATAAAGAATAATAAGCAGCTTTTGCTTTATTGCTGACCTAACCCTGAAAAAATACAACTAAATTTGATCTATACCTTGAATGTACAATGTGGTTATAACACCGTAGTCCTGGGAAGACTCAAAAGACGAAAGACAAGCTACCCAGGACATATACAGGGTGTTTACGAACTTAGTGCATTAATTTGGAGGAACGATATTTCGAACCTAAAACCCCAGTACCATTTCACTAGTTAACGCATAGTTAAACAGAAAAAAAATAAAAAAGTATGACTGCAAAATCACAATCCGACAACAATGTCCAGAGCGATCCCATTGACCCAGTGATCGACCATAGTGTAACCAAAGTTTACGGAATACATATAAGTTGGATCACTCTCCGTCGGCACTTTGAAGATCTCACATCAAAGCGATGCCGCGGCCGCACGCGCCAGTTAGTTTTTGCGTTGGTTTTTGCCCAAGTACGAGGGTGTTTTAGCGGGGACTCGCTAACGCCTGGGTTTTACGCATATACAAGGGTCATTGAAAGACTAGGTATTGACAGCCGATTTAGACATACAAATACATAACGTTTATTTTGCTAATACACTAAGTTACATAAATGGATATCAAAAATAAAACCTAGTAAAACTATTACCAATGAATCTCAAATGATTTCACATATTGTAGCAATTTCGTAGATAAGTAAAAATTGGTTCAAAGGTGCTGTATAGTATTTTTACCTTAATGCTTTGTTTATTTGGCTTATTTTTGAGACCACAGCTTATAAAATTTATGGTATGGTGTACAAGATCTCGTATGTACAATTATTTTAAAAGCTAATCATGTGGAAATGCTTTACTTGGATGTGAATAAATTATTTTTGACATTTTGCTTTTCGGTGTCATTCCAATTGCTACTGTAGAAACTAAATTGTTAAAGTTATCAATAAGAATATTTCCGAGCTCTAAAATATAATTTAGAATGTTCCTGGGCGGTATGGTAAGACCACCGAATGGATATGTTGTCTCACTATACGCTTTTAGCGTGATACAATCGTTTAAGTACCTGTAGGTCTTGAATTAAACACTTTAGACCCCAAGTGTGCTAGTTTGTTGGAATTGTTTTATTGGGAGGGACTCAGAAAGGCACAAATGTACAGGGTGTCCCATTCATAATTTTGAATCGAATGTCACGTGGCCAAAAACAAATACCTCATTGGGTAGTACAACGACAAAAAAAGACACAACATCTGCTCTAATTTACATCCTCAAAATTATAATTCTCTACTACTGCCAGTCCCGACATATTGCTTGTCTGAATCGCCGTGAAACACCCTGTATTTATATCCTTTACATTTCAAGGTTTACCACAAAATAAGCATGGATCTGATTGTCATTCTCCATCCGTTAATAGATAAAATCAAACTTCTAAAAATATTATCCATTTCCTGCAAACAAATCCGAGATAACAAAATCCGACATTTTTGAGACACTGTATAGACTTCGCGTTAAACACGTTCAACCTCTACTTTGCGCCGCCCCGTATCTCCCGGCTGACGTCGGTACACTGCTACCGGTACACCGGGGAGACGGGGCAAGGGGCAGGCCGTTTTGATATTTTTGCGGAGTGATCCAACTTATATGTATTCCGTAAACTTTGGTGTAACCGACTGTAGTATAGTACCACCCAAGTATTCATCCCAGTTTTTGTCAGGTGTTTTT